>VZRX01008238.1:73368-176563 GCA_013398075.1 Notiomystis cincta
CCTCCACACCGCCTCCACACCGCCTCCACACCGCCTCCACAGCGACAGGGGACAGCGCAGGGAGAGGCGCAGCGGGGGGAAAAGGTGTTTAATGAAGGGACAGGAGCATTTCTCGTGCTGCGCAAGGCTGAGGGAGCTGGGGCTCTTCGGCCCCAGAAGAGGCGGCTGAGGGGGGGCCTCGTCCAGGAGTATCTCAAGGGAGGGTGGCAAGAGGATGGATCAGGCTCTGCTCGGTGGTTCCAGGCAGGACCTGCTGCACAGGAAGTTTCACCTGAATAGGAAGAACTTCAGCGTGCAGCGACCGTGCACTGAAAGAGATGAAGAAGAGGGTGTGGAGCCTCTCCACTAATTCAAGTGGACACAATCCTGTGCAACGTGCTCTAGAAAGACCCTGCTTAAGCAGGGAGGTTGGACCAGATGACCCAGTGCTGTCCCTTCCAGCCTGACCAGTTCTGTGACTCTGTGAGAGGGAGAAAAAGACTCAGGGCAGTCACTGAGATGGTCCTGGAGGTGTTACCGCCTGTGCCTGGTGGCCACAGGACAGCCCTGGCCACGCAGCAGCCTCACAGTGGCCTGTCTTTGCCTTCGTTTCTTACCCATGAAAGATTCATCTGAACCACAGTTTTCCTCCTTTTTATTCATCCCAGCCTGCCCCCATGCTGCGGAGAGCAGGGTGAGCGAGCAGCTGGGTGGGTGCTTGGCAGCTGGTGCAAACAGCCCCCTGCTGTCCCTGTGACAGCCAGTGTTGTGGTGACTGGTTGCTGCTGTTTGCTGTGGTGCTTATCACTGTGTTCTGCTCTGCCTGAGAGACCCCTGATAAAGGCAATGACCATGAGCCAAGTCTGGCATTTGGCCGCTGCATTGCTGCCATCCCAGTGCTCAGGGAACAATCTCATGGAGACTTTTCCTTCTCTTCTTCCCCAGGACAGATGTTCCCAAGCTTGTAATGGCAAGATCAGCATTGCCACATCCCCATGGATGTGATTAGTAAAATAAATGTCAAGTTTCCACCAACTAATAAAAAGGCTTTCCTAGACATAGTGTATTTCTGGAAACTGCATATTCTGGATCACAGTCAGCTCATGAGTCCTTTCCATTGAGTGACCTTTAAGAACTTTTTTCAGTGTCTTGAGTTCATGTGGAAAGACTTTGGTAGTGGGGCCTTCTGTGAGAAGCTGCTGGAAGCTTCCCCCATAGCCAGTGCCAGCTGGGTCTAAGACAGAGCCACCACTGGCCAGTGCTGAGGCCATCAGTGACAGTGTTCTGCCTCTGATGGTGAGTGGTCTCAGGAGTGATCCTTAGGAGTGACCTCTCCTCTTGCCCTAGGAGCCTTTTGTTGTATTTTCTCTGCCCTGCCCAGCTGAGAAGGGCAGTGACAGAGTGGCTTTGGTGGACACCTGGTGTCCAGACAAGGTCACTAAACAGCAGCAGGACAGACAGGACAGTTTGTGTGGTAACCCTTGGGCCTGCCAGACCATACCAGCTGTGAGAAACATGGTGCTCACCTGGAGCCTCTGGCAGAAAATGCCTGGAATGACCCAAGGCTGACCTCGGGGATTCTGGAGCTGAGGTATCAAGGGTCTGAGGTGGACTAGATGTTCATAGGAAGAGCACTTCTACACATAATGCAGCTGAAGCTACATGGAATAAGGGGGTGGGATTGATCAGATTGATCACACCACGGGCTCAGATGAGGAACTCCCAGTGCCCTGGAATGCTGAAAGAGGTCACCATTGAGCCAGGAGGCAGAGATTTCAGAGCATCATCTGAGGAGGTGGCTCAAGCCCAAAAGTATAATGAACAGCAGAAAGTGAAAGGCAATATGCTCTGTTTACCAATGCATCCTGTTGGGTTGTGCAAAACCATCTGATGTGGAAACCATCTGGGTGGAGCACAAGTCATGGACCAAATTAATTGGTTGGACTTGTAAGGATGTTTGGGGGATGTCCCATGGACTAAGGGAATGACATCTGTGCATATGTCACAGGACAAGGAGGCTGTTGACACTTGCACAGTGTCAGGGCTCCCTTATTTTTTCCTACTCATCTTCCCCAGCAAGCAGGCAATGGGTGGGCGAGAGACTGGGAGGGGCAGAATTAGGACAGTTGACCTAAACTGGCCAATGGGATAAAACATTGACCTCAGCAAGAAAACCTGGGCCAGAAGAAGAAGAAAAATGGTGGGACATTTTTCTTCCAAGGTGACCATTGCTGGGAGATGGAGTCTGCTGGTGGGAAGTGCTGAGTGCATGCCTTGGAATTGCTTGGGGATTTGGGGCGTTGGGTTGTTTGGCTTAGGGGTTTTTGCTTTCCTTCATTTATTAAACTGTCCTCATCCAGGTGTGCAAACATTTCTGGGGGTCCTGGTTGACAGTGACTGAACATGAGCTAGCAGCATGCAGAGAAGAGCAATGGCATCCTGGCTTGTATCAGACACAGTGTGGCCAGCAGGAGCAGGGAGTGAAATGGTCCCTCTGCTCAGCACTGCTGAGGCCATATCTGGAATCCTAGGCTTCCTTTTGGGCCCCTCACTGCAAGAAAGACATTGAGCTGCTGGAATGTGTCCAGAGAAGGACAATGGAGCTGGGGAAGGGGCTGGAGCACAAGTCTGATGAGGAGCAGCTGAGGGAGCTGGGGATGTTCAGCCTGGAGAAAAGGAGGCTCAGGAAGGACCTTCTCTACAACTCCCTGAAAAGAGGCTGTAGCCAGGTGTGGGTTGGTCTCTTCTCCCAGGCAACAAGTGATAGGACTTGGAAAAGGCCTCAAGGTGTGCCAGGGGATGTTGAGATTGGATATTGGGAAAAAATTCTTCACAGAAAGGGTGGTCAGGCATTGGAACAGGCTGCACAGGGAGGCAGTGAAATCACCATTCCTCAAAGTGTTCAAAAACGCACGTGGGCGTGGCAGTGGGGGGCATGGGCTGGTGGTGAACAGAGTGGTGCTGGGTTAGTGGTTGGACTCAATTATCTTAGAGCTCTTTTCCAACCTTAATGATTCTATGATTCTCACTTTTGTTCTTCCCATTCTCTTCCCTGTGCCACTGCCGGGGGAGTGAGCGAGTGGCTGTGTGGGTGTTTGGCTGCTGTCCAAGGTCAACCCATCTGCTTCATTTAGTCCCCAGGAGGCTGCCTCCCACTTGAGGAGTCTTTATAGACAGACTGTTCAGTAGGATATTTTAGAGTATTTGCTACGATATTCTTTTTCCTCCCTTGATTTTCCCTTGTTACCATTCTCTGGAAAGTGGTGGCAAACACAAGAGACTGAAGGAAGAAGGAGGCTTGAAGAAAAAGAAAAGAAACAAAATAAGAAAACAAAGAAAAATTGAAAGGAAACAAGAATTTTTTTTCTTTTCTTTAGTAAAAAAGTTTCCATTGCATTCATTTGAATTCTCCAGCTCTTACTACCCTGAGTGTAGTTTTGATGCAAGCTTTGGTTTAGAGGGTTTGCTACAGGACAGTGAATGTTTTGTGTAAGGAACAAACTCTCTTTGAGTGGCAATCAGGATAGTCAGAAAAGTGAGGTGCTTCTGTCCAAGGAGAGGGAATGGGGGAAGATGAAAGAGGCAGTGAGGATGGGGCTGGGCACATGGGAGTCACTGAATCATGTTCTTGACTGCTGGAGGCTGAGTTATGCCATGGTGTGAGAGAGGCTCAGAGCAGTGTGTGGCACCTTGAGCATCACCTCGCTGCTGAGGCTTCAGGAGAGGGAGGCAGAGCTGACAGGAGATGGCAGAGGCACAGCAAGCCCCAGGTATTGATTATTATGGACTAAAAGCACATCTGCACACAGAGAAGAGCACAGGAGGATAAGCCCTTATAATCCCCAGCCCTGGTAGCTCCCAGGAGCAGTGGGCCCATCAAAGGCCCATTTCCTCGAGCTCAGAGAGGAACAGGGACAAATGGCAGGTGGGAACCAAATCAAAGGCTTAGAGGAAGGGACACGTGGTGCAGGGTGCCATGTGTGACTCCTAATACAGAGCCTTCAGAACAGCAGAAATCCACTTGTGGTCCAGCAGTACAGGGCAGCATTTCACTGCACTATTATCAAAACATTTAGGAAGACAAGGGGCCCCTGCCAGTGTCCCCATTTCTTTGCTGCCATTTCATATATACCCATCCCTGCTCTGCTGTACCCCACAGGCACCCACAGCTCCTCTTGG
This sequence comes from Notiomystis cincta, assembly GCA_013398075.1. Taxonomy (NCBI): domain Eukaryota; kingdom Metazoa; phylum Chordata; class Aves; order Passeriformes; family Notiomystidae; genus Notiomystis; species Notiomystis cincta. The sequence continues at coordinate 77,527 of VZRX01008238.1, forward strand.
CCCTGCCTTTCCTATCCCAGCACCTCCCTACTGCTGCCCATGGCCCAGGACCCTGTTTCAGCTACATTGTTCCACCATTGTTCCACCAAAAGCCAGCAAAGGACAATTTTGGCCAAGATATGTTTTATATTCTTTTAGCACAAAACCATATCTGATATTTAGTCTTGTTTCCTGCATGGCTGCATTGCCTGTCCACCTTCCATTTTCCCTTTCTTCACTTACTCCTGAAACTTCTATCTGACTTCAAGCTTGACACAGACAGAGACATCACATTATCCCAACCTTTTCTGTTAAAATGCTCAGCTGGTCAGGGGAGGGTGACTGAGGCGACCTCTCCATGATGGAAAGACTCAGTGGTTATTTTCCTTCAGACACCAGAGCATGACAAGACAGAGATGCAGGAAAAGAGATTTCACTGTTTCTGCTCCTCACAAACTTTGTGTTTAATCTTGTCACGAAGCATGTCTTCAGCTTTGTCATGAATATACAGGCCATAAATTGGAAACCAAACTGGATAGGAGATTTTATATTGCCAGTCAGTGACTCACTGAGACTTGGAGGGGGGGAGAGAGGATTTCATAATCAGCTGAGCATGAGCTCATGATGTGCTGTTGATGCTGAAAAGACTAATGCAGTCTTTGCAAAGCACATGCACATGGAAACACAGAGTAGGAGTAGAAAGGTGACATTATCGCTGCACTTGGCACCAGTACGTTGTTATTAAAATAACTCACTGTTCAGAAAACCCATCCAAAAGCTGGAAGGGTTCAGGAAAGGTCTGAGAGAATGATCAAACACCTGGGAAAAGAAAGATATTATGGTGAGAAACCCAGACATCAGTTTGTTTATTTTGCCATTTGTTTTTTCTTGTGGGCGATTGGGTTAGTCCATAAAAGAACTGCTTTAAATGTCAGATATTGCAATTGTGAGGTGAGAGTCAACAGAATAAAACTTCATTGTTGTTTTTACCCTTATTATAGTAGAAGGCATATTTAAAATTACTGCTTGTGCTTGTAGTCAAGTGGTGTTTGCACAGCCTCAGTCTAACAAATGTGCAGCAGCACCTCTGCCCTGCTCTATCCATCTGCATAGGCAGCTTGCTTGTGGCCTGGCTCTGTTCTGTCCTTTCCCTGCCACTTCCTTGGTCTATTTTGGCTCCATATATGACATCAAGCTGCTATGGCCCCCTCTTCAGTTTCTCTGCCCTTCTTCTTTCACCCCAGAAACTCAGTCCCCTCCAGAAATTCCTCCCTCCTTCTGTGAAGATTTCCATTATCTCACCAAATACTTCTCTTTCCCTTCTAAAGCCCTAAATTTCCCAGATGCAGGGAAATACCCTAAAGTGGACAAGTTTTGAAGCATCTGGCCTTGCATGAGAAAAGAAAATTACTAACACTCATTGCCATGGACACCATACAAAATAGTAACCCTGTGGGTTTGGGACATCAACCCCATCTTTTTCTAGTTTTGAAAGATACTGAAGCTGGACATTTTTCACTGAATTGCTCAGCACTCGTTCTTTTCAGAGTGCCTTTGATTCTATCAGTGGTTTCTCTCAGAGAACTGGCTGTTTGCTCAAAGGTGAGCTGCATGCTGGAGAGGTGACATGAAGCTGTAAAGCAGAAATAAGGTTCCCTTCTGTTAGTATCTGTTACTGTTTTAAGGGTGAAGTACAGTAAGGTGAGAATGCTAAGGAGTGAGACCTGGTAAATGCAGATGGACAATGAAATTTACATTTAGCAGGTAGTTCTGACATTAGTGAAAGGGTCCCAAATCCACCCAAAGAAAGAGAAGAAAGAGCAAACTGACATTTGATAGGGTTAAAGGAAATCCTTGGGGCAGAAGCTGCAGCTCACCAGAGTGGTACCTCCTGATGCTCTGCAGGACTGGAAGGGAGCAGCTCCCTGTTTTTTTGGATGCAGGCAGCTTTGCTGTGTCACGTTACAGCCTCAGTAAACCACTTTCTGTGTACCATTTGATATTTCTTGGGGGCACAGGGAACATTTACCACGCTATGAATATTGTTTTGCAATGAATGTTAGACCTCTTGAGATGTAATTGTGCTTTTGCCTCAGAAACAGTGCTGTGCAATGTGTCACTTACTTCTGCATTTCATATTGCAGCCATATGTCTTGGATTGTGTTTTGGTTTTAGAGGAGATTCTGTAGATTGGAACACATCACTAAATATTTTACTGAATTTTCCTTTAAAGCCTTGATGAGAGCAATGCTGAACAAAGCTGTAGTAATAACCTGCTCTATGCACTGATTTCCTAGATTATTTCCATATGAGATGGAAATGCAGCATACACTTCATGGTGGATCAACAGAGCTCTTGACTCACAAACATATCCCAGTGGAAAGTTTTCCATGGTCTGCATTTCTGAGAGCTGGCCTCTGGGTGGACAGAATTTGCAACTTGTGCTGAAGGAAAATAGAATTCCAAAAATCACATGTCCAACCTGGTGGAGTCCAGGAGTAAGAATGAAAAATGCTCATCACATCTCCCAGGAGGCAATACCAATCACTTTGTAAAACTAGTGTGATATTTTCCTGTCTCCTTTGTGGTCCCATGTAAACTGAGGTGTCCTCAGGGGCTGAAAGATGGTTGTTGATTGTGAGATTAGGCCTTTGTGTCCAACCCAGGACATCAGGTTTAGATACCAAGGAAATTTCTCTATGGTACCATATAATCAAAAAGCAAGGAGATACAGTACAGACTGGTCATGGCTTTGTACAAAGAAATATCATTGTACATCACAGGCTTCCCTGATTTAGATCCTTTTTAACCACTTTGTTTGTCTATCTGGTCTGTGTCTGTGGTATAATACAGAGGTAGCTGACGTAGTATTATTGCAGAGAAGCTTTGAGATCTAAGCAGTATGGGTGTAGCAAGCTCAGAGCTAATTTCAGATTTTACAGGTCTATTCGTTGTACTCCACCACGCAAACAAGAAGTGCCCTTTTCTGACTGTTTTGGAAGAAAAATTAAGCTAAAAATAATGAATTCTGGGGGGAAAAAATTAATCCTGGAACTCAGAAAGTCTGTGATAGCGTGTGATGGGATTTCTATCTGATAACATTAAAAATGAATTTGTTCCAATTTAAGGCAAATTAATCTTTGTTCAGGCTAATTAATCTTTGTTCACACAGCTGACCTAATCATATATGATGTGAGAGTTCTGTAATTTGCACCGAAATGCTAACTTAATGCAGGATCAGCCTTTTCTTAAAATTGAAATAAAGTATCAAGGTTTGTGAGAATTATTATTTTTTTAATTACCATAGTCCCTCAAATATTGCTAAGTGTTCCTGCTCCATAAAGGAATGCACTTAGCTTAAAATGCTATCATTCACAAAGGTGAATTAAGATGGGTCTTAGTTTCCCCTGCAGCAAGATTTTCATAGACTTTCATTTTGACCCAGTGGGGCTGCTCAGAGATTCTCATGACCAGCCCTTCCCCTGCTGGATTTTTCAAAAATTTTTCAATTAATTTTCAGGTATCTCAGAATATTTTTTTTTTTACTTTTGAGAACTATATAAACATTATTGACACAGATCTGTGATATAGGAAAAACGACCTGTTTGATGGTTACTGAAGCTGGTGGACAATTAAAGGTTGTCAGGTTTCCAGGAGGTTCAAAGAGAGTTACAGAAGCTTCACATTACTCTCAATTACATTCAATCAATAAGCACTCTACTCCCTCCACCTGACCCCTTAATTCACTCTACCAGGAAAATGCCCTTCCTGAATTGTGTGTTTAGCATAACAGTGTGCTGCACTGAGTTGCAGTGGGCCACCGAGATGGCAAAGTTATGGTGTTAAATGTGCTAAAAGCTCATCTGCACACTCACAGAGGAGCTCAGAGGGACAACAGCTGAGGGGGAGCCCAAAGAACTCCCTGCACCCAGCTGTTCCCACTCCAGGAGCCATCAGCCCATCCAAGGCCTTTCTGATCAGCCAGAGGAGCCCAGGGCCACAAGGACAGCGGGAACCTGATTTAATTTAATTTAAGGGACACTGTGTCTGCTGGGCCTTTCTCAGGGCTGTCCCACAGGACTCTTGGCCCTTGTGGCCAGCCATGAAACCCACCCAGATGAGCCAACACCTGAGCACCTTTGGGACTGGGAGGAGCTGCTGCTGTGGGCTGGGGTGTCTCAGTGGGCTGCTGAGGACCTGAGGAATCCAACCACCTGTACCTGTGTGTGATGGTTTGCACCACCAACTGGGCTGTGGGGCTGTGGCCCTGAGGGCTCAAATGTCAGGGTGCTCACCACTGGTGAGACTGGGATCTAGGAGCAGCTGCTGGGCAGATGGCATCCCTGAGCCCAGCTGCTGGAGGGATGTGTCCAGATGTAGGTGTGTGCATCTGTGCATTCTCACCAGTGGGCCTCTGCACCGTTCAGCCAGACAGGTGAGAAGGATGAGGCTGCTGGTGCTGTGTGAGTGCTCTCTCCCTCTCTTTGTCCCTTTGCCTGTGTTGCCAGCTGTGTGTGTCTGTGCATTTGTGGTTATAACTGCACTCAGAGCATGTCCCTCCTGGGTGCACCTGCTCAGGCTCAATGCTGTGGGACCCCAGGCACGGAGCTGCCCCAGCCCCACCTCTCTTGGACTGCCACACCCTGCACAATCTGTTGCATCAAAAGCAGAGAGCTGGGGAGAAGTGTAGAAAGATGGGTGGTACTTGTTATCATAATTTCTAATTTCCTTCCTTTTGTGGGAATGTAATGTGTGCCACAGGCATAAAAGTACTGCAAGTGAGCTTGTTGGTGTACTCGTTTTGTAAAATTCGAAATCTGGCTTGAGGTTTTTATTGTTGAGGTAGGGCTTGTGGTGGAGTGGGAAATTTGAGGAGCAACAGGGTGAAGAACAAAAAAAAGCTGTCTGTAAACCCATGTGTGTGTATTAACTATAGTCTAGCACTCACCTATAAAATATTCACCAGTGAACGAAGTTTATGCATCAAAAGCTTGTGGAACGGTGAGTTTCAGATACAAATAGCAGTGATTAAAAAAGAAAACACCTCCAAGCCTAAATATGATATAGACACAATATATTTTAACAATATAGACAAACATGAAATGCCAGTGTCTTTCAAAAAAAGCAGTTCAAGTTTGGAATTAACTGCTTCCTGTTGAGAAGAATAAGAAAAAAAACCAAAAATATGCCCAAGGAGTAAATCTGTGTGTGTACAGAAATTCTTCTGTAGGTGACCTAGTTTTAAAGATCATTGGGAATTTATATTCATTGCCTGTAGAGAGGCAGGGTGGCCAGGGAAATGCTGCTGTGATGAAGCCCATGCATCCATGGAAATAGCGTTGGACTAAATTTCCTCTTTGACGTAATTCCACTAAATTAAAAGAACTGATGTGAAGATGGACTATGTCCCTATTTTCATGTTTGAGCAAAAGGATCATAAAATGTTCATTTTAGTTTAACTCACGAACAGAAGGTCTTTTGCAACATTCTAATTGCCTAATTCCTATTTTTGTTTCCTTTTCTGGGAGGTGAGGTTATTACATTCCTTTTATCAGTGGAAGCATTTTTCCTTCTCCAGGGAAAAAAACCCCACAAATTATCATCAAATCCATCATATTTTACTAGATTTGTGCTTTCATTTTTTGTCAGTGATACATACAGACATCAGGAGGGAAACTACTAGATCATTTTATCCATTTGGAGATGAAGTTTTACCCCCTAAGGCTGCACAATTCTTCAGTGTCAAGCAGCTGATTTATGTTACTTTTGTATGTAATAGTTCTACAGCCAAATCCTTTTTATTGCCAGGATATCTTATTCAGGCTCCATTTCTCTTATGTGTATTTGGCTTTATTTTTTATATTTTAAGGTATGATGAATGGATACCTTACACAGTATGAAACATATAGCATGCAACAATGAATATGTTTACAAATGGCTTTTTTGCTTTCATGGAATTTATATTAACATTGCACAGTATATATTTGCAATAATGTTTTCAGCTGTGAAACTTAGCTCTGAACTCTCACCAAATGTATCTTCTGTACAACAGTGCTTTTACAAAACGTATTGTTATTTTTTTGGTAACTGGATCGTTTTCTTACATCAAAGCCTGTCAGGCTCACAAGTATTTCAACAAATGGAGTGATTTGTATATGCAACTCGAAAGTTTTCTGTGTGAGGCAGAAAAGCAAACCTGAAACAAAAATCTGTGTCACCTCTGAGAAGAGGTCCTGTCTTTGTTGTCCGTACGATCATTGGGGCGAGACGTGATTTGTGGTGGTTCTTGTCTTTCGCAAGAGCGGTCGCTGGGCTCATCTTCCTCTTCGGTTTGCTCTTCAGAACCAGTGCCTGCGCTGCGAGGCGGCTCCGCAGGAAGCGTGACCTCAGCGGGCGCTGATTGCACGGGCCGCTTTCGAAAGGAAACAGGGCACTCACTGCTCTGCCGGGGCGAGGAGCGGGGCTGGGCTGGGCTGGGCTGAGCTGGGCTGGGCTGGNTGGGCTGGGCTGCCCGGAGCGCCCCAAGCAGCGGCCTCCCCCAGCCGGCCCACGGGCGCACCCGAGGACAGGAGGAGAACCTGAGGGCACGCATGTGCTAACTGTGAAATGGATTTTCCAGGTTTGAAGGATTTTAGATTTATTTATCTCGTAGTATATTTGTCAGCTGAGGAATAGCTAAGCTTTGGATTAATTTCGGTGCTGTTCTTCAGGAAGTTTTGTGGGTTTGTGAGTGTTGCTGCCATTACCTGCAGGGAGGAAAGGCAAAACTGCTCTTCAAAAACAACTGATATTTATGAACAAATAAAATTCTCTTTGTAGACACTTGTGTTTGGTAGGTACAATAGAATAAAGCTGGTTGCTTGTGTTTCAGCTATTTGGATAGTTAGAACTATATTTTGGTAGGTACTAATGTAAATATTTAGATTGTACACTGAAGGCATCATTGGCTTAAACAGTAATTTGATTTTTGGAGGGAAAGGTAGTTAAAACTGACTGGTTTGGACAATGACTTTTTGTTTATATTACAACATGAACTTTTGTGTGTTTTGAAATCCAAGAGGGGTGGTTGCCTTAAATTCTTATTTGGATTCTTGACATAAAGTGTTGCCACATTCACTTCAGATTCGCTTTTAGTGAGATCTCATAGAGCTGTTGGCCTTTTTTCATGCCATAGTTTAGAGGTGCTGTGCTGATGGCCCGTTTTGTGGATTACAGATACAACACCACTGCTTCACTGTACAGTGGTGTTTGAGATGCTTTGTTTTCTCATGTCATTACTACAGCTTCTCACGCTATTAATAGCCCAGAAATAGGACTGAATATTAAATGAAAGCAGAACACACTGCAGCATTGTCTACAACATGATGCTTCCATGTTTTCTCCATCATTGATTGAATTATTTTTAAGAACTCTCTTCATTATGCATGAGCCAAAAATTTTCATGATCAAGGGCAGCAAAAAATCTGTTGGACTGCCTGTTCTATGACTGTTCACAGAAGCTTGATATTATCGTTACTTGAAATAGTTTAAAGCAAGTTACAGCTGCTTATTAACTGTTCCTGAAAACAGGGAAATGCCTCACCTCTCCATTGGTATATCTGCATATGTATATTGCTCACTTTCTTTTATAAATAGATGTATATAATCTATTTTATATTAAATTTTATTTCTCTGGAGGGTGGCAAATAAATATCCTGCAGAGACATACCTTGCAAAGTTATGAGAGAATTCAAATGAGGAACAGAAGGACTGTGGTTTTTTCTGCCACTGAGATCAGTATGTGTCAACACTTTCTGGTGAAAACACTACCCCATAGGAAAGCTGCCACCCTTAAAAGTTATTCTTTTTCAGACGTTGCTACTTTATATTACCAGAACTGAAAGAATTGTGTGCAATACAGGTGTGCTGTGGTTTCAATTGCTGGAAAGTGTCCTTCTCAGATTATTAGAGAGTTGTGATAATTATACTGATCCTGAGACATACTTCTATATATCCTTTTCAAACAAGTTTGCCCTAGAATCAGTTACTTTTGCCTAAGTGAGACTACATTATAACTAATAATGTGATATATATTGCTGATACTATCTTACACATCCTAATTTTCAAATAAGACAAAATAAAACATGCTTCTGTTTCTTTTTAAACTCCTGTACAGATAATCTATATTCCTCATTACTCTAGGGTGTATATATATATATGTGTATATATATAAACAGTGCTTTCATCACATGTTGGATCAACTCCAAGAGCAAATAAATTTGGATACATTTGTCAGTTTTAATAAAAATAAGTACCTTATGTAGGGGATCTTTTTTGTACGATAAGATTTAGGATTTTGCTGGGTTTAGTTTATATCCAGATCTACAAACTGCTTGTTGAGTCCTTCCTGTATTTTCTTCTAGAGTTTGAATGGATTTCTTGGTTTTAAATATAAGGATTTTTTGCACATTTAAGAATCATGATTTTGCCTGAAATAAGAGAAATTATTTCAGGAGGTAGCTGTATGTTAAAAAATAGCTGTAATACATGTCAAACTATGAAATACACTCCACTGTTTGTACAACTTACTCTGTGGTATTCTGACTGATGCTTCTTGATCTCCCTGTACCTTCCCTCAAATTCTTTCAGTTTTCTCTTCCTCAACTTATTTTTGTGTCTATTAGAACATAATTTGTTCATGGTAAAGTGATTTTAGGACTGATTTGTAAAAAATACCCTGAATGTTTTACTTCTCTTCCTTCATCACCTTGCCTGGTCCCAAGACTGAATCAACCTTCACACCCCACCTGTGACTGACAACTGAGCTCCCAAGGAGGATAAACGAGATTACCAAAGTGGAAACCCTGACCTTCATGTCTTTTCTTTGCCTCAGCTCATAACTGAACATAAAAAAATAAAATTCTTTTAGCCCTATCTCCTCTCAGAGGTGAAGGATGGGCATTTACTAAAAGTGTTGTAAGTCTGAAGCTCTAAAGACTCAGGAGGGACAAGGTAATACAGGGAAAGATCATATCTTTTATCTTTTCATGTAATAACAGTTACACATTCTCCCTATGGATAGCCCTTGCTCATATTTTGTAAGATTGATTCTGTCAGGTGCAGAACATCTAGCAGCACTCTGCACACTTGAGCCATGGTAATCCAGACAAATCCTATTTCCTCAGTCTCCTGCCACAATATGACTGTCAAATGTTTGTCATGGCAGCAATCCCTGTGCTCGCTGTGCTATGTCTGCAATTTTGATCTGAAAAATATAATGTAATGGTAATGGTGGCCCTTCCATTCTACTCTATCTATCTGTATTCCAGTTCAGGTTCTCACTTTGGCATGAAGCAGATTTCTGGTAAAACACCTTAAAATTACTGCAGTTCCTGTATTTGTGTCCATAATTATTTCTTTCAAGTCTGTTATCTGGGCAGAGTAGAAGTATCTGATTTCTGTTGGCTCTGATCCTGTGCTGTCTTGGTTGAGATGAGTTTCCTATAAACACTAAGTCTTTCCCCAATTCTTTCATATGTTTCATCTCCTTTAATTCTTCCCTTACTTTGCTTTTCACTTTCAGCTTTTTTTTATTATCTTTCTGGTATGCACAAAGTACCTGTCAATGAATATGGTAACGATTCCATCTTATTTCACCTTTGCCTCTGCAGGTTCAACACCATTTAATGGAGAGCATAGACACAGCCTTTCAAGACATATTTTTCCAAGGTATTAAGGAAAGTTACTCTTGCTTAATTTTATTTTTGATTTGGGATTTTGTAAAAATCCCTTTAGGGCTACTGAGAATTGTAGTGCTGATATAAATTTAATTACTGCCCTAAATGGAAGTTCAGAAGTACTGCTATGGAGGTTGGAAACACTGGCTTTGCAATTACAGGGTTTTGGAGTATCTCTCTTCCATCTGCTTTTCCCTACACTGAAATTATGGTATCTCTCTGTGACATGCCATATGGGGTAGTTAAACCTCCTACTGAAACACAGGTCAGACACTAAATCAATCCAGTGTCTTCCTTTCTTTCCGTGATGTCACTGCATGGCAATTAGGAACTCATAGGTGTTCAGGAGAAAGGTATAACCATAAATTCAGTTTTAGTCAAACTAAGTACAATGCCTACAACTTTTACATCCTTTCACCTCTGGCACTACTCCTGTTTTAAACACTTCTATTTTTCAGTGCCATATTTCATCCCAAAGTCAATTGGTTTCAGTGCTGGATGGAGCTATCACAATGTGTGGGCTTTATCCCACGTTGTTCCAGCTGCATGGCATTCTAGGATTTGTGAGTGTTAACAGTCATGTATCCTTAAATCTTCACTAAGTATGGCAAGGTTATAAAAAAGCAAGTAAATCCTGCCTGGCTCAGAGGCACCCAGCTTGTGCCATGCAGAGGAACTCAGAGAAGCACAATACTGGAATGGCTCTGATGGCTCCAGGTCAGTGCAGGTCTGGCAGGACTCCTTGGCCAGGAGCACTGCCATGGAAACACACCGAGCACTTCTGAGTGCAGGCTGGCTCCATGCTTCAGGAAGTGCTCCCTGGCATGTATCCCTCCTGGAATCTGAAGCTCTGGAAAGTGTGATGCACACATCAGCTGGCTGAAACCCCTAGTACAGAGTAATACCATTGCATCCACGTATTTTAAATCTAAGTTATTCCCAGCTGCCATCAGCTGGGAATGTAAATTCATTACTATTAAACTGTGGGTTTGCTCTGTCCAGACCTTCTCTAAATTAGAGGCTGTCATTTCTCCTTTTCAGCTGTGCTTGTGCCTTTTTGGATGGCGATCCTGCCTATGAGAGCTCCACAAATCCTCTGACGGGCTCCCTCCCTCTGTGTCGCCGCAGCCCTCGACTGCTTTCTAATGGTTATTATGTTCTGACAGAAGACAGTTTTCTGTCTGATCAGGAGGGCAACATAACACTGACACCATCCCACACAAGTGTCACATATAAAGAGAATTTAGTTCGGTAAGTGAACTATGGGCAGATTTTACTCCATGTTGGTGATGCCTCCACATCTCTGGCCTTATCTGGAGCTGTCTTTGTGTCTGTCTACGTTTTGCTTGGCGTAAGATCAGCATTACTTTTGAATGGGAACGTCTCGATTGCTTTGGAGAGTGAATGAAATAACCTGATTTTCACTCACGTCTTACTATCCAGAAACTCTTTAGTGCACAGTTGTGGCTATAATTGAAGTTGTATCCAATAAAGGAAGGAGAGAGCTGTGACTCATTTTGCCATTTGGGTGTTACTCTGATAAGAACTAAAAAAAGTGTATATATATAAATATTTTTGTCCAAAATGCAAACACACACACACATATATATAAAAATAAAAATGGTCTGGAATTCTTATTCAAGAAAAAATATCACTTGATTTGAAAAGAACAATTTAGGAAGCTATGTAAAATGTAGTTCAAAAGCCTTGGAGTCCAGTGGCTTCACACTAGCCCAAATAGAATATACAGGGTAAAAAGCATGGGTAGCATGAGACACTCACAGTACTTTCAGAGCCCAGCAGCTGTGATATCATTTGGTACCACAGTATCCAGTATCACAACAGCATGATCAGCCCTGCTGTTAATACATTCCCTGATATATTGTGGTGTGCAGCAGCCATTCCTGGTGGTGTGCCCAGGGTCAAGAACAGGGCTGGGAGCACTACCCAGAACCTGGTTCTTTCATGTCATTCCTGCAAGCTTTAGAGCTCTGTCCCTGCTCAGCAAGAATAATTAGCTCTATTCCTTGGCAACACATCTTTTCTTTCTAGGGTATTCAGGCGAAGGAAGAAAATCCGTCGCTCTCTTGACAGCTTGTTTAATCTCAGTGCCTCCAGCTCATGGCTCAGCTCCACCATTCCCAGCAAGATGGATTTCTCCCATGTAGAGGATCCTTGGCCTGATGGATGCAGCAAACTAGAAGCCTGTTACAGTGATATTGGTAAGCCCTGATCAGGTACCTGGTAATCAAGATACGACATTGCAGTCTGTGTTTAGTGGGAATTGGGTATCTCTTTCTGGAAGTTTTGCAAATGTTGTCTGCCAAGGTGTGCAGGTAAAGGATAGAAAGAACTACAGAATTCTAAGGGATAAACAGAGCTCCTGGCATTAAAACTGAGTATGAGTCCACAAAGACCTCTGTGCCAAAAAGTCATTTTTTGACTGAATTTGAATGCAAAGTCATCACCAGGAATGTTTAGTCTGGTGTGATTAATACCTGGCACTGTCTGCTTTCACCTGGCTCTTTCAATAACTTCATCTGTTATGATCTATCAGTTTTGTCTTTACTCTGCATATTTTCTCCTGCATACCTTTGGACCTGCCAATTCCCTACCCATAACAATTTGGAACCTCTCCTGTGATTTAGTAATTAATTCCTAAGTTCATTAATACAAAGTCTCAGAGCTCTTCTTTTGTGCAATCTCAGTTATAAGTGTACTTCTTGTAGGTGATTCAGACTTTTCTTCTGAATATAGTAACCACATGTCACAAAGGCAAATTCCAGCAAATAATGGAGCATTTCTCACCAAAGACGATGAGTTTCTTCAGTTTGAAGAACCATTTCATGCTTCAAAATCCTGCTCTTCATTTATGAGAAATGCAAGTGAAGAGAGCAGGTATGTTACATTCTTATTCTGGCATGCCACATTTTTAGAGTGAAGTGAAAATACGTTAAAAATATGGATCTGGCCCCTTGTAGAATAGAATTTATTTAAAAGAACATATCTTTTAAATGAATGATTAAAATTAACGAAATCATAAAATTGGTATTTAGCTGATTACTACCCCCTGCTCACAGCTTTCCCTCACCCATTTTTCAGAAAAAAAAAAGAGGAGTGAAAAGGAAAATGGAGGAAAGGGCATGGGAGCAAAAACTGAAACAGGCAATTATGCAGAAAGGCTTGTTTTCTGAGAGCATGGAGGGCACACTGTTTCTGTAGTTGTGGGGGAAAAAGACTCCTGAGAGACACCCAGAGCATGAAAATTAGGTTTCTGCTTTGAATCACTCCAGGCAAGTTCTCTTTAAAAGCAACTGAAGAGACTGGTCTCACAGCTGAAGGTAGTCTTTGCAAAGTCCTCCTGTCATATATTTACTTTCATTAAAATCCATTATTTTCCCAATTTTTATTTCAGAACACAGGACAGTGCAAAATGTCATTTCTCAGATCGTTGCACTGATCGTGTGTTTAATCATATCAGTATGTATTTTTAGGTAATTTTTATTTCTTTTATTTTCTGTTTCTGACATGAGTGCTTGCTTCATTTCAACTGATGAATAAAACTTAACTGAAGGGTCACATTTTCAAAGTTATATGTATCTTACTGTGATTTTCACATGATGGTCGATGCAGGCAAATATCTGAGCTATATAGATATGCACAAAAATAAGAAATATGTATGCAGATATGAAAGCTACTTTGCCAAGTGTGCTTTGACAGGGGGTTTGGCAGGCTGAGAAGAATCAGAATGGATTCATGTCTCTCTAAGTGGGTTTTTCTCTCAGTCTGAATGCTGAGGTCTTTCTTTCCAGGAGATTATCTTCAATAGTTTATGTAATCTTAAGTTTCAAATTACAGTTCACCTACCAGAGTTCAGAGAGTTCATCTGCAAGAACTCGTCCTCCTCTTCCCACCCAAGTTTCACATCTTTTAACCCAATATGCATCCCTTGGCTTTTTCTAACCTTTCTGGGTATTGATATGTTCTCAGATATTTTCTGGGAGGACTGTCTGCCACTTTGTTGCTGATGATTTTAGTTTGTAAGTATAGAATTTCTTTATTTCCAACACAATTTTTTTTACTAAGTCACAACCAAGGACCAAATTCTATCCTCAGATGTATATCCATGGCTCTTATTGATCCTAATAAGAGCAGTATATGGTCAAATGGGGGCAAATGTAACCTTCAATCCATGACAGCATTTTGCATTTTAATTTCACAGTTCTTTTGTCCCAAGATGCTGCTGTGTCATCCTTTCTTCAGTCTCGATACGTTTTTCAAAACAACTGAGTTTTGGTAAGTGGTTACAGTGCTATGTGATGAAGAGAGGAATTTAGAAATTTCATATTAAGAAGAGGAAGGAGATTTGTGCTGTTGTTTTCATGTTAGAAGATAGAAGGTGGAATCTGAAGTTACTGATGGAGTTACTGATTTGTATTCATAGAACTTTCCTGTTTATTTTGAAAACCTGCCCTTTCATAATGTGCAATAAATGCTGAAGCAGAAAAGGAAGGTAAACCTAGTATACCATTACATGATGCAGACACAGACCAAGCAGTGTAATTTATCATTCATTGTGTTTTCAAGCCTTGCACTGAAGTCCACTCCCAGGCCACCAGACCTAACCTTTTTATTTTTTTAATTGGAAAAAATAAAACCAGCTAATTATGATGCTCACCACATCACCACCTTCCAGGGACTACAGAATTCATTTAATTCAGCCCCTCTAACCCAATGCACCATTAGCTCACACAGAGGCCTTCATGCTGAAAGCAAGTATGGATGTGCTGGATTTATGAATTACCATTCTTTCACCTTTTTTTCACCACAAAATTTTAAATGGCTAAAATATAAAATGTTTCTAAGACTAAAAATTTGGGCTTATCTGAATCTTTATGGGGTGAAAGTGAAGCTCAGGAGGATCTTGTTTGTTTCTGAAGCTGTCAAGATTCAGGAGTTCAGTGTATGCCAAGGGCAACAAGACAATCTGGCAGACCTGAGCCTTTGAATTGGGTGTGCTGGAAGTTCGACACAGCAAGGCACAACCTGGACAGCCCTACTGCAATGACAGTCCCACTTTTTGATGGATGATGTATCAGTTGGTTGCTGTGTCCCCAGTCCCTAAAACTCTGGTTTCACCAAAGCCACCAGGTCAGGACAAGTGTGTTGCAAGCACATGCCCCAAAGTGCTGCTCTCCCTCTTCCTGAGTATCTTAGCCCTGAGTCATAACGAAGCTGTTCTTCACAAAGAAAAACACATTGAGAGCTTTCAGCAGCAGATATACAGAGAATGCCTCTTTTGTGCTCTTCACAAGTGAGAAGTTACCTGCTCAAACAAGTAGTCCTGCAGCTTAGCTGAATTTGTCAAACAGGACCTACTGATAATATATACTGATTATAAGAAACTGTGATTTAAATCAAGACATACAAAAATGTATTCTTATGTTTTTCTCCACAGAAAATAATAGGAAATAAAGAACAATTGGTGAGTATATGTTTAAGTTAAGAAAGAATTCTATATTTTTGGGGATGAGTCCTATTATGGAACAGGGTTCAAGCATACCAGCGAGGTTCCATGGACTTTTCATTAAAAGATTTAACTGCAGGATTGTTCCCAGTTTTTACTGCAACTTACTCCACTTTGATGCCTATAACTCCTTTTTTATTACATTTAGATTATATGTTTTCTTTCTATTGTCTGGCAGCAGTGTCTAAATAGAGTAAGCTGTTAACAATTGCTGTGCTTCAGCCCAGAGAAAACATGTTTTCCAGTAACAGGCAAAACAAGTTCTCCTTTTCCCAAGTGTGAAATGAAGAACAGGACCAGGTGCTGTGCTGCTCTAAGTTGGTTGCATTCCACTGAAGCAGTGAAGCAGCATCAACATGAATTGGTCCAGAATATCTGAAAAACACTTAGCCATTCTTCTGTTTCCTATTCTTTTTCACTCAAGCTTCATCCTCAGTTTCCAGTTTCTGTTTATCAAGCGTTTCTAAGAGCACTGATTTATTTGCACTTGGAGTTGGTCATCCCCATCCTGGCTCTGTTGTTTCTTTTATGTCTTTACTTTGTAAAGATAAAAATGAAAAGAAGGAACCAAGTGGAGCTGTGCCCAGTTTATGTTCCTTATAGTGTGGATAGAACAGCCTTCTTTATCGATTTCCTGGTTGAGTGCAGTTCAGCTTCTGAGATCTAAAGACATCTGCACAGCTGCAGACACAACCTGGAAAACCTTTCTTTCAGCTCTTAGAAGGAGGGTGTTAATCCTGAGAACAAAGCATTTTAGAAAGGAGTGCAGTCATTTGATCACTTTGCCTACAAAATGTCCTACTCACAGCGTGCTGAGCTGGGGACGCCTCGCACGGCGCTTCTTAAGTCAGTGGAACTGTTTATGGAAGGGCTGAAACACCGAGCTTGAAAGCTGACTCTGGTTTTGAAAGCCACTCTCAGTGATAACCAAAGCAGGTACTGCAGGATGGAGCAGAGAACTCGGCACTTGTTGTGTGGCAGGACTAAACTAAAGGCAGCTTGACACAGGTTACTGTGAGACAGGACCTCCCACAGTTCAAAACAAGCTCGTCTCTGGCACTTCGTAAAGACTTAAAAGCAGGGTTGTTACTTCTGTGTATTTTGAAATGAGTTCAATAACAGTTTTCATTTTTCCTCCTCCTCAAAATTTATTTTCATCAGCTCTTCAGCATTGAATTCCTGGATACCTCCTTATGGCCATGGTTACATGTTCCTGTGGGGAAAAAAAACAGATTTGATAGTATTCTTCCTCCAAAACACAATTAATTTTAGCTTTATTTTTCATCTGGTCAAATGTGAGGCCTTAGTTCTTGGTGACTACCTGAAAGAAATCACGCTTGAAGTGCTGTACCTGTAGTATCTTATCTCGATAATAAAGAAGTGTTTTGTAATTCCCATGAAATATTTTTTTAATAAACATGATGTTATCCCATATTTTATATATTAATTTCTTGTAACAACATGCTATCAAAGACAATGGATTTGGATAGTGGCTGATATATTATGTAACTAAAGTAGTATTTATAATACTCATTCTCATATTTACTTGTAGTTAAGGCACTTGAATAATAAGTGTTAAATAATTCCTCTTCTTTATTTAAAGTACAGAGACAAAAGAGAGCAACTATCACAATGTAAAACATGTAAATATTTTGTTATCTATTTTATGCCTATCGTAAAAGGTCCATTACTAAATTTATTTTTACAACTAAAGAATTATAAAGATCTTTAGTGTTTAAATAATGTCCTAAAATAATAATCTGGAAAGTTAAATCCCATCCTGAGAGAAAAGTCTAAGACTGCAATTACCCTACAGCTATCAAAGCAATTATGCTGAAAATTAGAAAAGAAGAGTTCGCTGTGAACTTGCTCGTTCACTGTAAACTATCAAAGAAAAATCTGATTGAGATTGAAAAAAAAACAAGGGTCTAAAATAAATTGCTATAATCTGTCTATTAATAAATACAAAATGTAAATTAGTATTGTTCTCATCTAGAGAGAGGGAACTCCTGAGGCAATTTCCCAATTGGAGTTCAAGGACTAAAAATAAGATGCTTAGGATCTGTTAAGATCTGCCCTCCCTGATATTCATCGGTGTTGAATTAACAAAGTTCTAGTCAGTTACCAGACTGGTTGGCTTTGGCAGTTCCCTTCCATATATTCCAATGGACATAAAAACAAGCCTCATCTTTTTTTCTCTGAAAAGAGGAACAATCATATGTTTCTTCCTGTTGGATGAAAAATTGAAGCCAGGGCTTTTCTGACAAAAAACTGAAAAAAATTCCAACCTAAATGTGTAAATCCAGATTTTCAGAGGTAATGAGTATTTGAAGCTTCTGTTAACTACAGTATCAAGCCTAGGATAACTGTGGAATGTAATTCTTTCAGAGTAAAACCACTTGTTGATTAGTGATTAATTGACATATCTACAAACAGAGAAAACAACTAGAATTTTATTTTTTTTTTTGTCCCCAGTGATTAAAGAATTCCTCCCCTTTAATAAAGCACCTTATTTAAAGTGTATCAAATAGAAATTTTGAGATATAGATTTAATTCCCTGTGTATTTTCTCATACCATTTATTACTTTTTTAATATATTATTTTTATCATTACATCTTGTCTTATACTCTCTTACTTCAGCTGTGCTCAGCTGAATTTCAGGGTCATTCCTGAGTATATATCATGTAGTGCTTTACAGGGGGAATGTTCATGTGAAAGATGATAATATTGATGCCATTCCTTAATTTATAATGTTCCTGATCTGTGAGCAAGTCTGGTTTGTAGGTATTCTGAAAGCATTGCTCATAGAAGCCAAACCATACAAAGATTAACATCTTTTATTTAAGTTATATGAAATAAACTACATGGTACAGAATATAGGTTATGACTACTTAGTCCAGTTCTGCAAAATCTGCTTTCTGATGTACATTTTTATGATTTGGCTGCACTATTTTGTAAATGTCTTTGCACATTTCTATATACACCAAGCAAAACTGTTACTTCATTTACATTGTTTCTTTTTTAATGGCTTCTCATGCTGCTTTTTTCCCCCTCTATCTTTGGCATATCAGTAAAGTTATTCCTGTTCTCATTTCTTCTTGTTTTTGAGGGTGTTTTTCAGTAATGAAGATTATTATTATTATTATTAAGAATTACATATATTTCAGTGAATTTATTATTTGTGAGTTCATGTCCTGCCCTGCAGATTGTGGGTTCTTTCGGTATTTTAGTGCAAACATAAAGCCTTGTTTTGTACCAGTGACTACGTTACTTAACACCACAGAAAAATAAAATAAAAAAATATTTGAAAAAACAGTAATTCAATAGAAAATAAATAAAAATACAGAGCTTTAAATTCTGAGTGGGTATCCATCAGCTGGTTTACACCAGCAGAAACTCTGAGCTGCAACATTTCAACAGCTTTGTCTGTGGATATCGATTTGCTGGGGCTGGAGCACCTTACATGAGTGTATATATGGGCAAAGTCAAGATGTTCAAACTGCTTCTGGTGCACTGTAATAATAATGCTATAAAGGTTGTTTTTGTCATAGAAATAGAAATATATTATGTATTGTGTTGTTTTACATATTTAATGAATAAAATTGTATTGTATTAAACTGTTAAAGTGAATTTCTTCAGGAAAGGCACACCAGAGGGAACTTTTTCTTCCTTCTCATCTCTGTTCTCCTGTTTGTAACGTGGTTCTTTACATTATCTGTGGCATGTACTTTGCTTCATGATAGGATTTCAGGCTTGTGCTGCTGAAAGCTTTTGGTATATAATCTGAGCAAAAAACCCCTGTGTGAAAATAACAAACACAGCAAATGACATACTTCAGCACCCAGCTCTGCCCTGTGTGTGCCAGACCACCAGGTGAGGACCAGTGTGTTGCAAACATATGCTCCAAAGTGCTGCTTACTGTCTTCCTGAATAATTTAGCCCTGAGTCATAAACAGAACTGTTCATCACAAGAGAAAAACAAACACACTCTGAGACCTGTTCAGTCACTGGAGTACAGAGAATTCTTCTTTTGTGCTCATCACAAGGGAGAAGTTACCTGCTTGAAGAAGTAGTCCTGCAGTTTAACTAGATTTGTCAAACAAGACCTAAATACATGTTGATTAAAACAAACCGTGGCTTAATTTAGGACATAGAGGTACAACAGTTTGGAGTGAATCTGAGCTGGGGAGAAGGGAAAAATAAAAGGAGGGTGGGATTAGATTTGTCATTATTTCTCTCTATCCTACTCTGTTTAATTGGCAAAAAGTTAAATTAATTTCCCCAAGTTGAATCCCATGTTGTCCCCAGTTTTGCCCATGATGGTAATTGTTTTTGATGTCCCTGCCCTTATCCCAATCCATGAGCTTCTTGTCATATTTTCTCCCCCTCTTCTGTTGAGGCTGGGAAGTGAGAACAAAAGCTGGCAGGCACCTGGCATCCTGCCAAAGTCAACCCACCACACCTTGCTATTTGGCAATTTAATTAATTGCAGATTTTATATTTCTTTCTTCAGAACTATCATCTAGAATCTCTGAAAAAGGGATGGATACCCTCCTCCTTTGTTTTTAGCTTAACCAAATAACACAGGCATTTCATTGTAATACAATGTAAACACAGGGTTTAAAATACTGTACACAGTGAAAACAAGATTTTCTCCTTGTTTTAAATTGAATGCCCTGATTGTGAATTCTCTCCCAAACCAAAAATTAATATTACTAGCAAAAAGTCATTACTTGAAGAAGCCTTCAATTTGATATAAATGTGGAGGTGGGTGGGTTAGAGGCCCTTCTTTAATGTCTGTGATTCTGTGCAGGGGCCTTGGGCCACAGCAGTGATGTCCAAGCAGCTGTGTAAAGCTCCCTGTCTTCCAAGTGAAGTTGTCACTTATCCAGTCAGATAGGTCAGGACAAATATTATGGAGTGAAAATGCATAAACTGCTTCTGCTCCTTTGTGTCTCATCATCTCCATACACCTCAGGAGTCTTAACAACACCTTCATATTCCTGTCCTCTAATCCACAATATCGGTAGAAAGGTGCAGAGTGGCTGTGGGGCGTTGCATTTACATCAGAAGTAAATGACTAAATAAATGAATTTGATAATTTTAAAAAATCTTGCTGCCTTATTTAAACGTATAGGTGAATTCCCTGTTAGTAGAAGATGACCTTTAGGTTTGATTAGACCTTTAGGTTAACGAAGACTGGTAGGAAGTCCCGAGTGACTTTCCTGATGTTATTGCTTTGATCTGATGACAACAGATCCAGAACAGGCTGCCCAGGGAAGTGGTGGAGTCACCATGCCTAGAAAAATTTGAAGGAGGTGTAGTCGTAGCACTGGGGGCCATGGTTTAGTGGTGACTTGGCAGGGTTGGGTTAAAGGGTGGACTTGATGATCTTAAAGGTCTTTTCCAACCTAAACTGTTCTATGATTCTAAAATCGTACAAGACTGTGAATCACTGGAACAGGCTGCTTTCACAAACAACGGAAAACATGCTTGCAGCCCAAGATGTGTGAGGCAAACTAGTTGACGGATATGCAAGAGGAGGACAGAAGTGTCATGCAAAGGACAAGCCGTGAGATTTATGCCTGAGGAAAAGACATTTCGTCTCCGCCTGGCGAGGGCAGGCAGGGCCCCAGCGCCGCCCTCAGCACCGCCCTCAGCACCGCCCGCCCGGGGCCGTTGCTGTGGCAGCGCGGCGGCGTCCGGGAATGGCGGCGGCGCCTGAGGGGGGCCATGGTGCACAGTGAGTGTCAGAGAGCGCCGCTTCCCTCCCCTCCCCGGCCCCCGCCCTCCTCTCCAGGACGTGCCCCGCGCCCTGCACGCCCCCTTCGTGTCCGCAGAAGGGCGGCAAAGCTGGGAAAGGGGCTGCAGCACAAGTGTGACGAGGAGCGGCTGAGGGAGCTGGGGGTGTTGAGCCTGGAGGCTCAGGGGAGACCTTATCGCTCTCTACAACTCCCTGAATGGAGGCTGTGGCCAGAGTGCGGTCACCCTCCCTTGTAACCGGTGACAAGACAAGACGAGATGGCCTCAAGTTATGCCAGGGGAGGTTTAGCTTAGATGTTGGGAAAAAATTGTTCATGGCCTTCCATTACACAGCTGGTTGTCAAGCACTGGAACAGGCTGAGCAGGGAAGTGGTGGAGTCACTACCCCTGGAATTATTTAAAAGTCATGTACATGTGACGTTGGTTTCATGGTGCATTTAACAGTGCTGGGTTGTACTCGATTATCTTAAAAGTGTTTTCCAATCTGAACAATTCTATGATTCACGTTCCCTCTCTCCACAGTTGCCTCCCTTCCACACCATCCCCACACTCCCCTGGCAGCCCCCTGCCCTCCTGCCTCCCTTGAATGATTGTCAGATTTTCCTCCTCCCTGTCAATAACCCCCACTGGATCTCACTCACCACATAAAGCACAGGGGTTCCTTGTGTCTCAACACAGCCCTGGGAGGGCCAGCACTGGGGAGGCCCAGGTGGGGACCCCTCCTTGTGTGGGGCAGCCCCTGCAAGGTGGGTGGGATGGTTCATGTCTGAGCCCAGGTCTGTCAGATGTGAAAAATCCCAAGTAAGGTAAAATACTCCATACTATTACTTACAAATCAATCATCTTTTGCAGGTACAGCAGTATGACCCAAAAGCCTTCAGTGCTCACACCTATTACTAATGAAAAAGGAGTTCCCTTCCTCTGTGATTTTGCTTGTAATCTGTTTGTACATTATCACTGGACTGCCAGTCCCGTGCTGGGCTAAAACAGTGCTTTGGACAGGAGCTCCTTCTCCCTGCATGAAGCTGGCAGATGCCCTCTTTGAGCAGGCACTGCCTGAAGGAGAATGACTTTATCTCCTGAACAGCGCAGCACGAGTTTCAGTCTTAAAGTAATGGTTGCATAGTTCACTTTTCTGAAATGCAGCTTCCCCTACTGTTTTGTGATACACCTGCAGCTGTCCACCTGCTTATTCTTTCAATTTCTTTCATGTTATCCTTCAGTTCTGCTTCTTTTTTTTGAGTAAAACATGTAATTTTTGGAAGCCCGGGCATTAGAACTTCAAGATCTGTTCTCTCCACTTGATTGATGCCATCCCTTATTTCCTCCTGTGTTCATGGGAACCTGGAAGTAGCTGTGATCTCTCAGGTCACTGGTTCAGTCTCCTGTTACTGCACACAACATCAAAAAATCTGGTTAATGAATTTTTACTGAGTTCAGTGTGTTTGTTGATGTCCTGGAGATGCTGTTATTTAAAATTTTATTTAATATTTGTTTTTTCTTGCAAGCATGTTTCCCTTGTTCTTCTTAAATGAACTAGTTCTTATACAAAATGTCAAATATTTAGTCAGTTCCTTACAACAGGATCCCAAAAGGCTTCTAAAGCTGTACTATAGCTTCTATTGTGAATGATTGTCTCTACTTTCCAAATCATCTGTTAATGAAAGTGGAAAGTTTTGCAGAATTGCTGCAAAACTAATGTCAATTTTCATGACCAAATGGAATTCAGGCTCTAATTAAGCTGTCAGGAATAGTTTGTATGACTTCTTTTTTGTATAAAGGGTATAGAGCATATTACCACCAGTGTGCATGCAGATTGGAGAGTAGTATTTTCCTGCTCAAAATTATCTGGAAATAGTGGCACTGAAAAATCTGCCACCAAACACAGTAGTAAACAGACCTTTTTTTTCCCCTTTTAATTTCCAGCAGATTTGCCAAGTAACTTATTAGAAATGTCAATGTTTTCCATATTTACTGTGAAGACTAAAGTATTTAGTCATGATTATTGACTTCTTTTTTCTTTTATCTCTGTTACTTTAATCAAGTTCAAGGGGAAGGTAAGATGATTGTTCAGATGCAACAAACCTGCTCAATGTAGTTAAAAGAGGCAAAGACACTCACCTTTCCCAATATGATTTATGTGCTGACAGGTTCCCCCATTCAATCAATATCTGTATCTCCACATTTAACTCTGTAAATTAATTCTGTCAGGTGAAATTCTGTTGAGCAGAAGGGAGATTTAAGCCTGGATATCTATAAATAATATAATATAAACACAACCAGTTTCACCCTTTTCCCAAAGACTGCAGATAAGGGAGTGCACAGACACTTATGTGAGTTTGGGCTGCTCTGTGTGTGTGCAGCCATTCCAGGACCACCAATAAAACTGGATGTTTTCACAAAACCTCCCTGAAACAAAGAAGTGAAAGAGTATTTTTAATTAATGCATGGTAGGAACAGCTTGTTTTCATAGATATTTATATATTTTTTTCTTTTTACTTATTTTTCTTCAGAGTCTTTTTGAAAGTTTTTTAATCTCTTTTTCAGCATTAAAAATCATGAAAACACCTGTACTAAAAATCATGAAAATACCTATGTTAATTTTATAAACCCTTGTGTTTTTCCTCAGTACTTCACTGTAGTCCAGTGCTTGTCAAGGAGAGGTAAATTCTGGCCCTCTTTATTGCAGTGTGCTGGAAACAAAGTTCTAACATGTAGCTCAGGAGTGAGCACTGGTTCTTTTGGCATTTCTCTACCTTCATTATACAGAGCCTTTTCACTGTTTGAAAGTCTGCCTGGCATCAAATATTACAACATGATGACTCTGAACCCACTCTCTGGTGTTTTTCAGCCACTGAAACTCCTTTGCTGGCTCTGATGATGAGCTGGTAGTGCCTAAGAAATACCAGGCATACATTTCATTCTAACATAAACATTTATAAGCATGACTTAGTTATGGCATAAAAAGATCTGCCTGCTTTCAGCATTATCCTGCTTATTTCTGTGCACACTGTGCTGGTGGAAGAATATGATGACACACTGTAGTTTGCTTCCCCCCACCCCCTGCTGCTGTCTGTGATGTGAACATCTGGCATCTGGAAATAAAACAGCATAAAATACTCCACTGCTTGTCTACATGAATCAATCTGCAACCCAAGCTATGCTCAAAATAGTGGCTGCTGGATTAATTTCTGCAGGGATTGTATCACATTCTTATGGAAGACTCAGCAGTTTTCATATGGATCTTTCCAAATGTTACAGGTGAAATGATTGTGTTTCACAAAAGATGTTTACTGTGGCAGAGTGGGTCAAAGCTACTTGGTACTTGATATCTTAATATCTTTTCTTGCAGATGTTATTTTTGTTGTCATTCCTACCAGGCTATTTGGTGTGGTGGAACAAAATATTTTAATGATTTTATAATTTGCTCATAAGTCAGATGGCAGAAAATTATTAAAGAGAAATATAACATCTAATGTTTCTTTCAGTCACTGAAGATCTTGTTAGAAGACGTGCAGAACATAACAACTGTGAAATTTTTTCACTGGAAGAAATCTCTTTACATCAGCAGGAAATAGAAAAACTAGAGCATCTTGACAAATGGTGTCGAGATTTAAAAATTCTCTATCTTCAGAATAACCTAATTCCAAAAATTGGTAAGTCTTTTCTTGATATGTTTCTTTTGAAATGGATTCACATGCATAATTTTGAAATCAGGAAAAAAAAAAATTCTGTTATACTTGAGGGAATGTGCTTCTAACAAGAGCTCCTTTCCTGGTTTCTTTGTTATATTTCTAAGAAGCTCAGAAATTTGCAAGGGAAATTTTAAATTTGAAAGATACTAATGAGATAATACAAGTCACTAGAATATGAGTGTGAAACACCTTTTATGGATTAAAATTTCAAAAATCAGGATGTAGTTTAAATATCCCATCTTGTGGCAAACAGAGAGACAAAGAATTTACCATACATCATGGACTCTGATATCATAGAATTATCTCTGTTAGACTCACTTTTAAATTCTGTTTCCATGCAAGTCATATTTGTTAACATTGAAATAATTTTTATTCAGATAAAATACTTGTGTGCATGAACCAAACTTTCTGCAACAAAGCCTCAATGATCTTCCTGCACCACAGGAAAAAGATATCATTTCAGATGGGCTGGTTTTGTGGGATAGGTCCTTATGTTCCATATTGAAAGATGTGACATTAAGCCTTGGGCTGGAAAAGCTTAGATTCTACAGATAATGTCTAGATGAACAATGAAAAGTTGGAACTGTTCAGAAATTATATTAGTATATCTCTTTGAAGTTCCTTAACAGGAAGAAAAAACTACTGAGGTTTTAGGAGGATACTCTGTGCTCAGAACTTGTAGGCAAATCCTGTAAGTTCTCTCGAGGGACTCATCAGGAAACTCTCTCTCTACTGATAAGATATGCATTTCCTGAAGTGGGGGAATCTTCTCCCAGAGAGAGTAAGGTTTTTTAATCTGCTTTGTGCTTCTTTGCCCCGTTGAAAGAGGGACTAAAATAGGTTGGTTTTCTCTCTGTTAATGTGTCCTTAATAAGGCACAAGATTTCATCTTGTGGTTTTTCTGTCAACACTCTGCAAGTTGGCACAGGATGCCATATTCAGATTGCTGCTTTTTGGACAAAAATTTTTTCAGCAGTTTAATTTTTGAGACAAGCAGTTTTTATCTTAACATAATCTAACTGTAGGAGTTGAAAAAGTATGCAACTTGGTGATTCATATATTCCTGTATAATGTAACAGCTTTCCAATGTAATACCTTAGTAACAAATGAAAAAAAACCCCAACCCCAAAACAAAAAACAACCAAAACAAGCACTACCACCCCCTTCCCACTCTATAGTGGTGACCAAAAGCTTTGTCAACAGGGGCTGTGTTACAAAGTACTGACCTTGAGATACCAACGTGTCCTTGCAGAGGACACAGCACTTCCTAGACTGTTTCTGAATGTCATAGAGAAATACATGGGTTTATATTGGCTCTGCTGGGCTGTGTCTTTGTTCTTCTCAAGGCAAACCTTTATGCAGCTCCGAGGTCAGAGCTGCCTCATGAGCAGGCAGGGCTTGTCAGGCCTCCACTGAGTGCATGAATGGTACCTCTGCCTTCAGCTCAGCTCCCTCACATCATCATGTGCACAGGCACGGCTGCTACAGAAATACTGTGACAAAAACAAGCATCCAAACTAAGCTGAGCAAGTTCTTGATGAGAAGTTAATGTTATAATTTGTTCATTTGTTTGTGAATTATGTAGAAAATACCTCTCCAAGTTCTCAGTAAACTGTGGTAGGATTCATGTCACTGAATTTGTAGATATCTCAATTTTCCCAAGACAGAATGTCTCACTATGCTTTTTTAGCCATTCCTCTTGAATTAGATATGTGTTTTATGGATTTGTGATAAAAGTGTGCTTATAACTTTCCTTATTTCTTTTTGCTTTTTTATTTTGTATTTTCAGAAAACTTTTTTGTTTTGTTGTTTTATTAATATGAAAATATTAATGTCCAGGAATGTGTACATATTCTGATTTGTCCTTCCTATTTTTCTGCTTCATTGCTGCTTTGAAGTAAAGTAAGCCAGTGAAACTATAATGGCCTTTCCAGTGCTGAAAACTGAAATAATCCATCTATGTTTTGTTACAGAAAATGTGGGCAAACTAAAGAAGCTGGAATATTTAAATGTAGCTTTGAACAACATTGAAAGAATTGAAAATCTGGAAGGTCAGATTTTGAAAAAAGCCATTTTGCCTTTTCATATTAGAATGAAATATTAGAATGCTTCAGTTGTGACTTGGTGTAAGAGGAAACCATTTTGTGCCCACCTCTAGGGGTATTTTGTGGATACTTAGAGGATCCTTGGGTGCAGGGTTTCAGTAAATACTTCTTTGTAGCAAGTGCTTCCCTACTTCTGAATTTTTTCTCAATGAACTTTCCTAAATGTCTCTGGGTCACCTTTCATGTAATCTTCAGTTCAGGAATCAAATGTCACACACAAGAAGGTTCTGTGCTCAGCACAGGTTGCTGGGTCTGGGTTTTTTTAAAGAGGTTTTCAGATGATTTTTTTCTCATTCTTTGCTTGAAATCATGTCTGTTTTATCTGTGTTTAATTCTTTATCCTGTCACTTCTGGCATTTTTCAAGATTAAAATCTAAGACTTGGAGTGACCTATAAACGCATTCCATATTATTTGAATAATTTATGACTTGATTGTTTTCTGCTTCTCTAATTCTGATTAGGCCAGTTGCTGAATCTTTAACATATCCACCTTGACAAAAAAACAGTTAAAAAAAAAAACCCAAAGGAACTGGTTGGTTGGTTATTTGTGTGTGGTTGTTTTGGTTTCATTTTGTTTTTCTTTTGTTTGGTTAGTTGAGTGGTTGATTTAGTTTGTGTTTTTAAGCCTGCAAGCCAGTTCAAGAGGATGGCTTGAATGAGAAACTAGCAAATAGTCTAACCACGAATTTGAACAAGTTGAAGAAATAGGTAGTGTGGTACATATTTGGGAATTTGTTGAGAAAGTTGCATTTGTTTTCATGACACTAAATTCTTAATTTGTCTGTCAGGCTGCATTATTTATTACTGTGATTTGTCATTTACTTAGGAGTTACAACCTTTGGGATTGGCCCTTGCACAAATCTGTGTTATTTAAATCCCCTAATAAATTGTTCTACGTTATTTACTTTCTTACAGCTCAACTGTGCATAAAACTTAGAAAACAGACCAGGAAAGAAAAGTAACTACAGTGATGTGAATCAAAGTTGAGCTCGCTCTCAGCTAAACTTTTTACTCTTAGAGTCAAGGTTATGATTCATGGACACATTATGGTAAAAGGAGAGGCTGATAAATTTAAAAAATCAGATTTTCCAGAGCATTTTGTTACCTAATATGGAGTTTCTGTTTGTAATGAATTGTTTTAGTACAAACACTTCCTCACCAGTATTTGCAATTTAACCAGTGATAAAGTATTTGCAATGGTAGCTGAGTCCCCAGAGTGGAAAATCTAACTTGAAGTGAGTTTTTGGGAAATCTTATCTTTGTACTTGAATAATGTTACCAGAGATTAACCATTCTCAGAAATGAAACTCATAATTGATCCTGCTGTCCTTAAGCAATTGGATTGGATTTTAGCCATGTGATTGAGACTTAGCTGAGAAGGGATATCAAGGCAGAGTGTTAAAAATGAAATCCAGCTTATCTGAAAATGAAGAATTTAATAGCTCATCTATAAATGTCCACAAAGTTTTGATACTGATAAAACCAATAATGTTTTGGTATTTTGTATTTTACTGAGTTTTTTTTTATTCCTGTAAATATTGTGAGCTCATAAACTTTAGCTGAAGGTCACCCTTTCACTCAGAAAGTGGCTCAAAAGAGATGTGTTCTGATAGAATGACACCAGTTTACAGAAAACAAATTGAGACAGTTTTATATCCAGGTGTGTACATGAGTGTATGTGTATCACATGTACATTTATGTTATGGACAAATTGAATTAAGGTTTCTTTCAAACAGGCTGTGAAGAATTGAAGAAACTTGACCTGACAGCAAATTTCATTGGTGAACTCTCCAGTATTGAATCCCTAAAATGCAATATACATCTAAAGGAACTGTTTCTAATGGGGAACCCATGTACTGAATTTGAAGGTTATAGACAATTTGTAGTGGCAACTCTTCATCAATTAAAAGTAAGATTTTAAAACTTAAATTAAATCCAAATAAAAAAATGAGTACTGTCAACTGAACATACTTAAACAAAATAAACACCTGTACTGGGAAAGCTAGTAGACTTTTTCTTAATGTTCACAGGAAATTAAGTTATATTCCGAAGAATAAATTACTACAATAAATAATATGATAATAACTGGTTCTATTTTGATGGAACCACAATTGTTCATTAACTTTTTTGTCATCTTTATTGGAGATTCTTAAACAAAGTTTTAAAATTTTTTTTCAAAGAAATGTATTGTACATTTCTGATGCTTTTTTCCCCTCATTGTTGTTGTGTACAATGTATTTTTAAATTATTAGCATGATTGCAGAAAGTTTGTGGGTTGTTGGTACCATTCCAACAATATGGACTGAAGCTGCAGTGTAAGACAGTAAAAAAATACAAATTAGTGTAAAATTGCACTGCATTGCATTGGCTGTAAGTAGATTCTTTGAGATTGTGGTTTTGTGCTATGACTAACTGATGTATTGATTTCCTGTCAGTGAAACAGTCCCAGACATGAAATCTGCTCCCACAATTTCCCTCAGAGAAGCACAGGCACTGCTTAACTTATTAAGAGTACTCAGTTGGCAATAAACTTACACATCAAAAGAAACAATTTTGGTTTGAATCAAAGTCAGACAAATACCAGAAATGGCTGAAGGGACACTCTCTACTGTATATTCTAATAAGACTAATTAAAATTCCTGGATTATGCTAAAAGCAGATCTTAGACACAAATCCATTTTCAGATCTGAATAGCAAATTATTGTTAATTCTTTGTAAGAAAGTATAACTTACATGGTGCTCTGGATGTGTGAAAGATGCATTTCTAATTATAAACAGAACTTAATTATGAAAATTAAACTGCAGTCTAATCAATTTATTGATTTGAATATGTTTATAATTTCTCATATATTTATATTGACTTTTTTCCCCTATGGGAAGTATTTGGATAGTAAAGAAATAGAACGTTCAGAGAGGATTAAAGCACTTCAAAACTATCCAGAAGTGAAATGGAAAATCAGAGAACAGGAACAAGCCTACCTTCTCAAAAGGGCCAGAGAAAAGGAAGAGGCTCAGAGAAGGATGCAGGAAAGAAAGGAAGAGAAACAGAAACAGATGGACTCTAAGCTTGCATTTGACAGGTAACAGTAAACAACAGAAGTTTGTGAGTAAACATCATGCTTTTCTTTATTTATTCAGACGTTTGGCTTCTTTCATTAAAGAGTTTATATAATTCCACTTAAATATTTTTGTTCATCTTTATTGTTGGTTCAAGCAGAGTTATTTCCCCTCATGCATGTTATGTCTCATGAAATATAATTAATTACAAACATAATTTATTATTGACCTGCAGACACAATTCAATAGAATTTTTTCTTCCAAAACTCCCAGCTAAGTTGTCTGGGTGCCAAAATAATGTAATTAATAGTTTCTTTCAGAAGAACAGCTGGAAGTTGTTATTTAAGGTAAAGCAGAGGTTCCAGAGAAAGCAGCTGTTCACCTATAATTGTGTTTGCCTTAGCATTATAACATCTGAAGACTGAAATGGAATATTGCAGGCCTTTGGTGTTGATTATCCTACTTCTTCCATTTCATGTCACTGATATTACCTAGACAGCAGCAGGATTTTTGTCTGGGATCATCTTCTACTGCACTTGCCACCCATCTTATTTTAATCCAAATAGACACTGTTCCATGAAGCTGTCTGCAGAACTTTGTGCTCATACATCACACCTGTATCATAAATTTAGTTTTCTCTCTCTATTGATAGAGATTTACAGAAGCTTAGAGCTAGGGAGAAGAAGTTATCCAGGTGTTAAAATGGCATTTGAGGACATGCTTTTACCTTGTAAATTTTTAATCTGATGCTGCCTGATATTGGGAATTCTTAAACAGCACATGGACTGAAAGTTTTTTCTCACCTGAAAGTTGTGAGGGTATCTGAAAATTATCTTTCTGATATTAAATCTTAATTTAAATGTTGAACTATCTATTGGGGTTTTCAGGGGATTAGGTATAGCCATATTGTCACTCCATAGCCAGGTAAATGAAAAACATCATGTCAAAATATGCTTTTCTGATTGACAAAAGAAGCAGAGCAGAGAATGTTCTCCAAATATATTAGATACCGTTCTTGGTAGGAATTGTAAAATTAGTACAAAAATATTATTGCAGTAATTTATTATCAAGTTACTCTTCCTTCATTTCATTGGGGTAATATTTCAGTGATCTTGTGCAGCCCAGACTCCTCACAGGAAAAACCCAAGCAGGCAGAAGGAGATGGAGAGCAGGAAGGATGCAGAACAGTTGAAAATGATGATGAAGACAGAAGATTTTGGGAGGAGCCTACACCATATACTCCAGAATCCAGATTAGAAACTCACAGATACCTTGAAGAAAAACGGAGAGCTAAAGACAATATAAGGTACTGTTTTGTTTTAGTATCTTTGATGAATTGAAGAAGGAGAAATTTTCAAAGGTACAGAGACCAGGCAGATGGCTGCCTGACATTAAATATTACTGAGAACTGACAGTTTAAATCCCTATTGCTTGTTAAAATAGGTAATAATAGGTAAAATAACACTGGTCTGCTATCAATACCTTTCCAGCTACTAATGCAAAGCACAACACTCTGAGGGCTGTGAACTTTATCTCAGTCAGACCCAATACAATGGGTTTATACAGTCTCAATTATATGTTCAGATTGTTCATTTTGTTTTCTTTCATTTTCTAAACTTCATTTACTTACTCCTTATTTTATTTTTCCCCAGAGTTTTAAAATATAATTTCTTTTTTCAACTTCATTTTATGGAGTTTAGAAGTTTCTCTGTTCTGTCAGCTAACCATTTTGTGTAGTTCAACATTTAACATTCTGCTAAAAACATTTATCCATAGATTATGTAAATGCCATACAGGCCATGCTACAAGTTTTTTGCACAAGTGGCATTTCAGGCACTTTTTCCATGTAACTCAGAAATTTTTTTCTCATACTTTATCAAAGATATTTGTCACAAGTAATAAAATTTGTTCTGTTGCCTGTGCTGTTTGGCATGATGAATCTGAAGAAGTCTAGTCCCTGAAAAGCCTTTAAAGTTTATAAATTTGTTACTGGTTTTGCTGAACATGCAAAATACATGCAGATACTAGCAAAAAATCCCAGTATTTTATTGCTGCTGGCTTATCAGCTTCACAAACATTGTAAACAATTTCTTTTTGTTTTTCTTTTTTTCCCCCTTTCTTTTACTTATATAATTTGTGCCAGAGATTTTTTTTTAGCTGTTCTTTCTAAGGGCTTGCTTTTTAAAAGTTTTGTTAAGCCTAAGTATTAAAAAAGTGAGTCCTTTCCAAGAAATCTGGAAATGTGCATAACTTGTTGCTATTATTAATTCAAGTTCTAGCACTTTCCTGGAAGAACTACAGTGAAACCCAGATTCTAGCCAGTTCGAGTTTTGCTATGTTTGGAAGTGCCTTGCTCTAGTCAAAAGCAAATGTGTTCCAAATGCTTCCCTTTAAGGGTTCAAGGAGGGTCCAAATAGTGTTGTAATAAAGATAGAATAATTTGTTTCTGGATTTTTCTAAACTTCTAAGGCATTTAAAGGAGTTAAAAATCCTTTCATGGCTCATTTTGATTTGGTGTTGAGAAAGGTTCATTGCCTCTCCTTAAAATGATTCACATGAATAGACAATTTCATCTGGGAACAGATTATTAAACACTAACAGGGGCTAGACTATAATTTGTGAGGTGTTTCTGAGAACATCTTTAGAACAGAGTTCAAAATTCACTTTGCATTTAAGTGTCAAGTGTAGGAATTCGGGTATGGAGATTGGCAGCCCATAAATCCCACATGAAAGCCGATTTATATTATAGAATAGTGTTTTACACTTGGATAATTTTCTTTCTTAAATAGAAATTGGTTTTATGTAGTTGTTCCAGTAGCTCTAATTACATGTTTTTATTTCTTCTTCAAATCCATTGTATTTGTAGAGCAAATCTATTTTTATGTTTTTTTTCCCCAAGGTGTTCTAAATCTAAAATATTTTATATCTATCATTAGTGATTTACCTTTAACATTCTCTTAATCTTGAACTTATAGTAAGAAAGGTTCAGGAATGAAAAAGAAGCAATGCATTGCTGTTGGGGTTTTGTTGAGATGTGTTCCCTTTTAATATGCCAGCTGAAGGGGCCATACCCACTATATTGGTCATCTGAAGAGTGGATTAATGCAATGTGACAACTATAGTGCTGTATTTTTAAAGAAAACAGCATATTTTTACTTAGGTGCAAGCACACTTTTCTTTTTCATGTTACTAAGATTCCTTACTCTTCCTTCCCTTGCTCATAATCTAAACATTTAAACAGGAAATTACCAGTATTACAAGTCTTAATGATCCTGCTGTGCTCTGCTTTGTTTGAGCAGATAAACTGAAGGTAGCTTGTTTATTGCACTAAATGAAAGTCAGATATAGTTTAATTGCTGATAGCTGGAAATGGATAGTGAATATTAAAGTAATATATCAGTACATTGTCAATACATGAAGAGTATGTATTGCATTTTTTGAAATAAGAAGACAACAAAAAATGTAATATATGCATCAACAAATAATCTATATGTCTGCCCTTTGGTCCTATTATATCCTGTCTGATGCTGCTTGTAATCTTTTGACCATTAAAATCCTTTTTGCTAGAGCAGAATAGTGATTGAGAGACTGATGCTGTTTGGAGGTAGGCCAAGCACTTGTTCAACAGGAGTAATCAAGTGAGCATGAATAAAAATTCTTTAGAATTTAGCAATCATATGCTTGCCCATACATCAAACCAGGTATCAGTGGCAACACCTCATGATGAGTTTGACCGTTCCTAACTGGAAGAATGTCCCATTTCATATATTTAATCCATCTGTGGTTTTGTTGTGGTACACCAGATAATTTGATATATTTCTGTTTGATAATGGACATGGTGACATGCAGAAGAAGTTATTGTCCATGTAAGATGTGACATTATAAATCATTTGCTCATATTTAGGTGACATTCTTAATGTGCAATTGGACCTGTGGTATAATCTGTTTTGTTCCTCAACTAAATTGTAGTCTTAACATCAAATACCAGATAATTCTTACCTCTTGGCATCCTCTTTATTTTTGCTGTTAAACATACTAATGCAACTTTTTAATGATTAACCATAAACAATTTTTCTTTCTGTTTTGTTAAGGGAATCAAAGAAGAGAGAGAAGACTCCCTGGACATTGGTCACTGCAGAAGGAAAAGTTCTGAATGTGAATGTACCTAAGTATGTAAGGTTAAGAGGTTAAACAGTCTAATCTCTCTGTAGTTAATTTGGGCAACTATTTCAAGATACATGACAATACAAAAATAAGAGGGCTGAGAAATTCTTGTTGCAGTATTATATTCCTTGTGGGAAAGCTGTATTCTAAATTTATATTCTGATGCTGGAAAAAGAATCAGTTTTCATTGAGTTAAGTGTTGAAGATTGTTTAATTTAACATTTTTTTCTTTAAAGATTGAAGAACTTATTTTTCTGTAAAAGATATAAGATATTTTAGTCTTTTCCCTTCTATGGTAAGGCTCTTTCTTGGAGCATCTTGCTAATAGTGGAAAAAGTGATTTGACTGTTGAAGATAAGTGTGTATGAGAAGCCACTTTAAATGTGGAAAAATATATCCCAGTAATATTTCTGGACAAAATCATTCTGTCCTCTGATGACAGATATAAAACTGGCAGAATTGGGAAGGATAATCAGCTTCTGTGGCAAGAGGCCCTGTGACCCTGAGTGAGGTTTCCAGCAGCAGAGGATGGGGATAGGGAAGTGTCTTGTGTTTGGCCATCGACAAAGGCACTTGGGTATTCAGGTGGTTTGGAATGAGTTTCCAGGGATATCAGCCATTGATTTTACTTGAACCAAACCTGCATTTTCTAAGAGAAAGCTGGAGACTGAGTGCAAACATTATTTCCTTATAAGCAGCTCCCTGTAGGGCCTCCTGCAGGAGAGTGGGATGAGAAAGTGACCTCTTACCTCTCTGCTGTCCTCTGAAGAAGTTTTTCCATTTAAGATAAATTTAGCTGCAAAACCAAATCTGTGAACAGCTTTATCATTAGCATGAAGACTACTTTCTAAATCTTGGAAATTTAGAAATCCTTGATAATTCAAGACATTATATGTAGTGCACAATTATCAGTAGAACAGAGAGAATTAAAGGGTAGTGGGATAATTTTGTGTGATGTTTAGAGTCATGTAGAGCCATGCTTAGTCTCTTTGTACCAGGAGATACTTTCCAGTGTATTGATGTACTTTTTTTCAGTAAAAATGTATTGACCACAAAAAAAAATTGTATCATTTTCAAATCCAGAAAAGACAAGCCTAAAATAATTTAAATCTTGTGTTAATAGAAGTTGATTATGCCTCTAAAAAGAAGAGACATTTGGACTAAAATCTCTAGTTATCTTTTTTAGAAGAAATAGAGTTCACTGTTAGTAGCATCCCTGTTTGTGTCACCCAAGTTGTCTGAATTTAGTCTTTGGATGTGCCCACATAAAGCCAGACCAATGAGCATTTTTTGTCATGGCTTCAACAAGAAGTCACAGCTGTTCAGTGCAATCTGGCAGTGTATTGGAGAGACATAAAGAAAGAGGTACAAGTAAGCAGATGGTGTTCTCCAAAGTTTTTCCTTCAATGTGGAAGTCTCATGTCCATAAAAATGTCCAAGTTTCTCTGATGTTCTTTTGGAAGGTTAGCAAGAGGGATGGCTGTTTGCTGCTGAGGACAGACTATTTCTCTTCTTCATTTCTAATTAAGATTCCTCCTGGAAAATTGTATAATTCTGTTCTCTTGTTTACCTTTCATTTTTAGTGGATTCTCAAAATCAGTGATGCAGTAAGACAAAAAAGCCTGAACAAGAAATAAAACTGTTCTGTATTCTTTGCACTTTTCCATTAAAAAATACTCATAAACTACAACCTCTGTAAACTTTCCTGAAAATTGACTGTATAAGAATATAAGAGAGAAGAGAGTGAAAAGTATATCTGGCAAATATTTTTACTGTTGAAAAAATTTATCATCTAATCTGTTAATATTTGAGCATCTTTCCATTGCATGAACCCAACTTATCTAAGTATTTTAATGTCAGTGAAATAGCCCAGATAAATTATATTAAGCAAAACCCTTTCATTTTATACTAATAACTAATTTATCAAAAGCTTCTCAATTGTAGGTAATTTCAATCTGTTTTTTTCTCTGCTTTCATACATGGGAAATGTTTGAGCATATAAGCAGAACTTACAAGCCTAGACTAGATCTCCTTAGAGTTGTAGTAATAGATGGCATCAATTTATTACTGATAAGATTCATTCTCAGTTTTAAGAACACAGCCAACAGATCACAAACATGCAGCTGATACAATCTACAGGCTCATTTTCAACAAATATAAAGCTTATAGAATCAAGGATAGTATATAAATTGTGTTTTACTTTGGAAATGCACAGACAGATATTTATACTTGGGGCTAATTAATTACTGTGAAGAAAACGACATTTTTTTAATGTACCATAAGGTTAGAATTACAAAGTTCTGTGTTTTTCATGCATTTTGGAACTGGTTTTTTCTATGAAGATGTAATAGAGCAGACAGGTTTCACCAGCAGATGTCTCTCGTTCTGCACTCACAGAATGAGCTTAATTTTAACTGACCTTCAGCAGAGGATTTTCGTTTTCTTTTTCTTGTCGCTTGAGTAGGGAGAACAGAAAATGAGAATGACCTTGGTTCAAATGCCAGTATTTTTTCTGTCCATAGGGCAATTTGCAACTGTTTCTAAATGATTACATGACATATTGTCTAAATGATGTTTGTCTTAATCTAAAATTGCTAACATTTGAAGTATGCTGTAATGTTTACTTATCCACTTCAGTAGTATTTATCCTGGAGGTGTTTCTTGTCATTGTTATTAGGCTTCATTTCTCTTTGAAAGATGATGAAGAAAACAACCAGATCATCTTGGATCTTGCTGTTTACAGGTCAGATTTTTTTCCCCATAGTTTTTGCCACTCATAAGATCTAATACACAGTGTTTTAATTATACTGCTCTCTGTAATGGGGACTTTTCAAGAGGAAAACAAGTAATATAGTGGATAATGGAACCAGTCTCGAAACCTGTGCCAAAGAAGTGAGGCTGAATAAACCAAAGACCCTTCAGACTGTTCTGTTAATCCTGAATGGGGACTGTGTGTAATTGTCCTTTTGGGAACTGATGTTTTCTGCAGTCCACAGGCAGATGTCTTCCACACCTGTTCTTTTATACATATGTAAAATCTTTTCCATTCTTCCTTTGCAGATGACGGCTGTAGGGAGGGGGCTTTTGCTCATTCTTTGGCCCTAGAAGTGCTCCAGTACAGTTCATGTGCTTCTAGTTAAATTCTTCTCCTCCCTGAGACAGAGTAGGGTAGCCTTGTCCTATTTTCCTTCTTACTGGAAACAGTCCATGGCTCATGCTAATTCTTGAAATGGACCAGGGCATTGCATGGAAGAAATTTGGTTGAATCAGGCAAAATATGACAAGGAAATCTGATAACTATTAAATAGTATATATACTGCTAAGCATTACAATGGCCTTTTCCAGTCTTCAGGAAGGGGCTGGAAACCCACAAGTTTATCTATCCATAACAGAAATTTGTTACATAAAACTTGAACTAGTTTTATAGCACAGAAATATTATTCATGCCAGGTATTCTTCCCTTGAAAGTCATTAATTTCCCTCAAAAGAGGTTTTCTCTATGTTTCTGACTTCTAAGATTCAGATTTTTTATTTTTTTTTTTGGAACCTCAGAAAATCTATTCAGGTGCAAAAAGTTTCTGGCTGTACTGCAGAATTACAGAATGATTTAGGTTGGAAAAGACCTTCAAGATCATTAAGTCCAGCCTTTGACCCATCATAACCTTGTCATTAAGTGCCACGTACAGTCATTCCTTGAACACTTTGGGACCCTGGGCAGTCTGTATTTTAATAGTCTGTTCTCACTTGTATGATATGCAGACTAAAACATTTGAAAAATTCACCTGTAAAGTAATGTTGTAAAAGAAGGGAAAAGTGAAATACTTACTTGTACATTCACATGAGTCACATGGTGAAGAGCAGATGTTAAAGTGGAGCTTTTACATGTCAAAAATTTTGTTTGAAAGATTTAAAATTATTGTGTTTTCTGAGAATAGAAAGTATATCTGTTCATTGTTTTCCAGCAAATTCTGTATAAAAAAGGGAACTTCTATTATAAATTTATTAGTAAAGCCTTCAGAAGGAAAAGTAGCAAAATATTTTCACAATTTTAAATAGCACGTAGATTAATTTTCATAATAATGTAAAGCACTGAACTAATAGACAAAAGACCTCTTTGTTTTCCTCAAGGATTTTGAATTCTTGCAGTTATACAATAGCTGATGTCATGGACTTGACAGAATTTAGACATTATTTTAATTGACATTCACAGGAAGATCATGGGCTTTTTTTCCCCAAAACATTAAATTCTAATAGTATTTTGTATAACTTAATAACTGAAATTTAAGCTTGTGCTTTATATTTGTGAAATCTTGAAAAAGCTATATGGTGTATTGTAGATTGATTCATTTGTTTATATTTCATTCTGAAGACATTTGGACACTTCTCTACTTGATGTTGATGTGCAGCCGACT
The DNA here is from genome assembly GCA_013398075.1 of Notiomystis cincta. NCBI lineage: Eukaryota > Metazoa > Chordata > Aves > Passeriformes > Notiomystidae > Notiomystis > Notiomystis cincta. The sequence continues at coordinate 115,945 of VZRX01008238.1, forward strand.
TACGTACGAGTCCTGGTGAAGGGAAAGGTCAGTGATTTCTTGCTAAATTCATTTCAAATCAAGAGTTAATGTTTACCATAGCTATTCAGTGGACTCTGGATCTGACTTCTGTAAGTTACCATCATTTACATCTATGCAGAAAGAATGTTCTTTCAATACCAACACCATTTTGAACCACACATAAACTGTGGAAGTCCTAACCAGAAAAGGTACAAAGCCTGAAATAAAATTTCACTTTCCTTCTGTCCTCTCTTCTTATTCCCCCCACACAGTGTACCATAATTCACTTTAGAAGAGAGCTTCCTAGTTGCCCTAGGCTAGAATTTAGCAATTTCACAATCTGGAATTTATAGCTGACAGAAACCAATGGATGTATATTCTTTTGAAAGGGCGTTTAAAATGTCATTCCAGTTTTCTCTCTTCTCAGTGGTTTTAATTTTATCATCATTAAAAAAAAATAAAATTCAAAGTACTTCCACAGTAACCAAAAATCCGTATTTTTAACTGAACCAACTGCATAAACAAAACTTGAGAATTGCTTTATGTCTAAATAGACTGGATAATCTTTCTTATTTAATTGCTAATATAAGTCAAGCATCATTTTATAACCTTCTTTAGAAATGCCACTTTAGGAATGGCAGCAATTCAGGAACGTACATCTGACTCTACTTGTAAGCAAAAGCTATTTAGCATAATTTATTAGGTTTAGTAATACCATACATAAAGTGAAAGCATTTAGACCTGCAGTGTCCTTAAAATCAAAGAATATGATAGTGGTGGTTTTGTATTTGTTCTGTTCATAGGAAAGGAAAAAATATTTTAGCATGATATACTTCAATTCCATATTGTCTCATAGCCATTTCAGCTTGTGCTCCCTGAGGAAGTGAAACCAGACAGCAGCTGTGCTAAAAGATCACAAACAACTGGTCATTTAGTTGTCACCATGCCAAAGGTATGTGAAATAGTCTGAGACATCACACCAAGATCCTTAAATGTTGTGGGTACTTTGGGAATGTGTCTGAGTTACAGGTAACATCTGCCTTGCTAAGGGTATGTAGTGTAGCCTCTCCCATCAGGGCATATTTTCCAAAAAAGAAACAGTGCATAAAGACAATTTAATTGCAGAGCTAAGCCTTAGTATTTAAAATCCCTCCAAAGGAACATAATGAAAATCATTATTAATAGAAATGTGTATTTCCTTTAGTTTAAGCAAAATCAGCTTTTTATATGCTAAAAGAGACTATGCCAAACATGCAGTATTATGCAAATGTATAAAAAGATATCTTCTTTTAAAATAATGAAAATAAACACATACCTACTTCCATTTTCCACTTGTGAAATAATAACAAACCAGTTTATCAAAATTTGTGTGGCACATACATGTATGAACATTACATCTTTGTTCAAATAAAGGGATTATAAAGGCACTGCTCTCATGTCTCATGTTTGGAACAAGAGTCACTTTATTCATTTCCCTTCATGCTCTGCCTGGCTGGAAAGGATCCCCTGACCAGCTGTACAAACTACTGTGGCCACAGAGCAAAAAGGTTGTGGCAACATGGTGTTTCAGCTGAAATTTCTTGGAGCAGACAGGGAGCTGGAAGTTCTGGGAAGGTAGATCTCATCCAGAGATGAGAATGGATTGTATGATGGGGTTCTGGATGCTGAGGGAGAAGTTGATCAGCTGCAGCATCTTCTTCTGTCATGCCTTTGGAGGGTTGGGATGCTTTTAAGGCCTCTAGGTCATCTTATGTTTTTGACTTTTGGAATATGGTAGTCCTGCCCAGGGATAGTTATAGTGAAAAATAATCTCTTGGTTCCTCTAGCCTTACCCTTCTGGCCTTTAGGAAGTTTCTCCTGCATTAGGGCAGGGGACAAGCTGCAGTATGTGAGTCCACCAGATTATGTAAAAATACAGTGTTTCCTTCTGAAGGAAGAAGCTATTTAGCTGAAATATTTTCACCTGCTACATGGGGTCATTTTTCTCTCTTTGTGCTTTGATTTAATTCTAAGCCTAAGCATCTAATATCTCTAAACAAGAAGTTATTTTTCATCTTTTGGCTTTTTCCATTTGTGGTTATTAACTTCTGTGTTCCATTCTATACTCCAGTCCCACACTGTCTGTCCCTATGAGGGCAGCCTCTCATTGAATCACAAACTATCATCAAACATGCAGTTTTACCAAGAACTTGAAGCATACTGAAAATTGTTCTTATTTGTTTAAGGTACATATTTTATTAATGTTCAAGATTCACTCAAATGCGAATTTGTTTTCATAGATTTGTTTGAAAATGAGGCCTTGACATTTGCCATTTTGGATAGTGTAATTTTCAAATGTATATGAATAGTTTTATTTAAGTTACTTGTATTTGGGATATTTTAAGTACTGTCAATTTTCTGTCCCATACCCTGCTTTTGTTATTCATACATCTTGCTAGTCCCTTTGTGGATGATCAATGCCTTAGAAAATGTAAATATTTCCAAGAGTCTCTGAATATATATTAACTCTGCTGCCTGCCTATAAAGTCATACCTAAATCAGCAAAATGAATATTCTCTCTTCATACTCTGATTGAGACCTGCCTTTATTACATTATTAACTTTATATTTAACCTACCTTGATATTTTAGCTACACCTACATATTTTGCCTAGCCTAAGGCTCTAGAGCATGCTTCATCTCAGAATTCATGAATCTCAGATATTTATAAGACATGAGGAGAGGGAAGCACTATAGAATAACTGGGTTGATGTTCTCATCTTGGCCTTGGTTTAATTTAAACTGCTTGAGTAGCTTGGACACAGCAAGAAATGCATGAATGGAATGCTCCTGGTCTCGTTGTTGTCAGTGGATCCTGGAAAGCAGCTTTGCAGAAAAGCACCTGGGAGTCTTGGTTGCCACTGGGTTGAACATGAGTCAGCAATATCCTCTTCTGTCAAAGAACACCAGCTGTATCCTGAGCAGTGTTAGCAGCATTGCCAGCAGGTGCAGAGAGGCCATCCATCCTCCCCTCTGTTCAGCATTGGGGAGAGACCATGGAGTGCTGGGGCCAGTGCTGGGCTCCCCTGTGCAAGAGGGACATGGACATACTGGAGAGACTCCAGCAAAGGGCCACAAAGATGATCAAGGAACTGGAGCACCTCTCCTATGAGGAAAGGCTGAGCGAGCTGGGACTGTTCAGCCTGGAGAAGAGAAGGATCAAGGGGATCTTACCAATACACAGAAATACCTAAAGGGAGGGTGCAAAGAGGCAGAGCCAGGCTCTTTTCGCTGGTGCCCAGTGACAACACCAGAGACAATGGGCACAGACTGAAACTCAGAAGTTCCCTCTGAGGACCAGGAAACTTTACTGTGAGGGTGACCAGGTGCCTGCACAGGTCACCCAAGGGGGTTGTGAATCCTCCACCCCTGGATATATTCTAAAGCCATCTGGACATGGTCCTGGGCAACTGGCTCAAGTGGGCCCTGCTTGAGCAGGGGACTTGGAGCAGAAGACCTCCACAGGTCCCTGCCAATCTCCAGCATTCTGTGATCCTGTGAACTTCATGGATTTGCTGACCAAAGATGGGGCTGTGTTACTTCACAGCAATTGCATGTAAAGGATACTAACCTATTGTTCATTGTTCTGTATTACAGTCAGAGGGTCTGTTCTCTTCCCCTAGGACTGAAATGGAGTGCTCAGTTTAAATTTTTGGGATATAGAGCCTCTTCAGATGATCTCAATCCACACAAATTTTATTATTATTATTACTAATGGGATATAATCTAGGAAGAAAGGTATAATGAATAGTGATTGACAACAGGAAGGCAAATAGAGGTTTTTCTTGCAGAATATTACAGCTGATTTTATCAGTGCTTCAGTTTGAGATCACCAACTTAATGGGAATTCCTCTTAGTAAGAGAATAGGAAGACCAGAATACATGCAATTTCTTTCAGGCTGTATCAATGACAAGACAAGCTTAATGACTATATTGCACTGTATTTAACCCTTTTATTCCAGATAAACAGTTATCAAACTAATTTTTTTTGCAACTAGATAAATGGCCTGGCACGTTCCTTACATAACTGAAATGTCCACTAATCTAAAAATAGTCTCCCATAATAAGCTTCATGCAACAGTGTCCTAAAAATATCTCTCTCTTCTCAGTAACATTACAGAAATCTATCTGAATTCTAAGTGGCTTTCACTTGTTTTAGTGAGCTTCTGATCAGGTTAATAAACCTTTCACCATACGTTTTCCAGTCTGTTTATAGTTCCCTAGTCTTTAAAAACAAAACCAAAACCTCTTTCCTTGCCTCTTTGATGACCTTGCCACACCACAGATGTTGGAGATAGTAAATTTCACATGAAGTAAAGAAAGAAAAAATTTTCACATTCATTTCTGGAAACATTTTTTTAACTGTATTACTTGCTATGCAAAAAAATCACCACTGAATGGGTGCCTTTCTAAGGCAGTGTTTACCAACATTTTTTTGGAAGGTCATCAAAAGAAACTGAAGGATACAATGTTCATTGAAATAATTTAGTGACACTTTTAAAGTGTAGTGTTCATACTGCAACAATCCTCTGTATGGAGATTTTGCATGTGTAAGGTGTTGATTGTGACCACATTGTAAATGCCTCATGTTCTGGGAAAAAATATTTGTGACATGAAGCTTCTCAGATTTTGAATCTCTATGCTCTGGCTGCATCATCTTTGCAGATGATGCAGAAAAATGAAAAACTGAGAGATTCTTTAATAGAATTTAACTAAAATTGGCATATTAAATAAGTGATTTCATAAAATGTCATCAGTAGATTACACCAGAGTTTTAATTACTGTCTGAGTAAAAGAATCCAACCCCAGTGTTATTAACAAGCAGGTTTTATTTAGGGTTCTGAGACATTCTCTGTTGTGTTTTAAAACTTTCTTATTTTGGTGAGTCAGAGAGAAAAATTTGGACTTTTGATTAATTCTTTATTATATTACCAGTCACAAATGAATGCTGATGGCTTTTTATTACCAGGGCTTTCAAAAGTGATTAGAAATTTAAAGATCAATGAGAGTTAGATTCTTTAATTAATCTAAAAATAGGAATGGTGTGTATTATGCATGTCAGTGTTATTTGATAGAATTACATTAGATAATTCTCGCTTATCTAGGTATGGTAAGTGCAGTAATATTTCATTACCATCAAAGGCATGTGGAGACACAGCTGTGGAACCCTAGAAATCTAATAATCCTTTAGCATAAATGGGTTTCAGGGAATATCTGTTACTCAGAGGAATTCCCATTGTAGAATGAGAAAGCCATTGTAGGAAAAAAAAAGGTGGACTGAAAATATGGATAAAAATATGGCTTTCATATATTCCTTCTGTTCTCTCAAAAATACTCCAGATTTTATTTAAAACATCTATATCTAGAATTAAGATAATAATCTTAAAAGGGGTGCATTTTCTGTTTTCTAATTAATCATAGACTATGCCGAGTTGGATGGAACCCATCACAATCACCAAATCCAACTCCTGGCCCTGCACAGGACACCCCAAGAGCCACCCCATGTGCCTGAGAGCATGGTCAAGGTGCTTCTTGAGCTCTGTCAGGCTTGGTGCTGGAACCACTTCCCTGGGGAGCTGTTCCAGTGCCCAAGCACCCTCTGGGTGAAGAACCTTTTCCTGATATCCAACCTAAACCCCTCCCCTGACACAACTCCAGGCCATTCCTTTGGCTCCTGTCACTGGTCACCAGCAAGAAGAGATCAGTGCCTGCCCCTCCTCTTCCTCTCATGAGGATGTTGAAGGTCTCAGTGAAGCTTCCCCTCAGTCTCTCCCAGGCTGAACAGACCAAGTGACCTCAGCCACTCCTCATATGGCTTCTCCTCCAAGACCCTTCACCATCCTCATGGCCTCCATTGAACTCTCTCTCATAGCTTCATGTCCTTTTTATCTTGTGGTGGACAAAAATGTAAATACTAGAAATAGTATTATAGAATAACTTTCAGAAAGCTCCATTATATTTAGTCTATTTTCCTATATACCACAGGCTTTAAATTTCACACCATTATCTTTCTACTGAGCCCAAAGTAGGGAAATCCTGGCTCTTCCCTAAGTTCCAAGGCCAGTTCTTGTCAAGGATGTATTCTCTTATGAGTGCAGAATCATGCAGAATTATGGAGAAGAATCATGTTTCTTCACCATCCTTGATGGTCTGCTCTGAGGACAAAGTAAGGAGCACGAGTCTCAAGGGGGTCAACGGAACAAATTTCTGTTAAAAAAAAAGACTTGAAAAAAGGGAAGGTAGAAAGAAAGAAGGCTTTCTTTCCTTCATCAGAGCACATACAGAGTCAGAGGAGATCAGCCTCTTCACACTGATTTCGAGAAACAAATGACAGAAGCCACAGACTCTGTCTTTATATCATTTGGGGTTTAGAATGGAGACTGAATTCACAAGGCTTCTGGAACAGACTGCTCTCAAATCAACTGCACTATGAAACAGTGAATAAAATGAACTATTTGGTATAATTCCTGTTCTTTCTTCCAAGTGCTTAAGGGATCCCTCTCCTATGCTGTTGTTATGAAGGGAGAGAGATTCTTTTGCAGTGAGATACCCTTTTACCAATAACATACCTTCCAAAAAATCATGGTGGACATGTTTTCTTTGAGAAGGGGAATTCATCTGGACTTTGAACCTAAGTTTCTGTTTTAGCAAAGGAGCTGAGGGAGTTTGTGGTCACTTGTCATTTGAGTGAGGAGAAGTCCAAACTGCAGCTGATTTTTTAAGAAAAATGTCAGAACAAGTACTTGGACACCAGAACTGAAATACAGTCAGTAATGTGCATTATTAACATGCTGCTAAACAAGACAGCATATGTTTAAATACAAGTAGATGTATATATTTGAATACTCTTTTGTGTGTAGTTTTATAAATGTTTGACTATAATTCCATTCAGATAATTTAACTTGCCTTATGTCAGTGTTTCATGCTGAGTGAAGTGTTAAAATATAACAGAAAGAGTAAATGTCACAAGAGAAGATTTATGCAGACGCTCTCAATTTTCTATTTTTGAAAGATTATTTAAATGCTTGCAAGCAGAAGTGTCAACTTTTATGAGAATTATGTTTTGTCTATTTTTTTTAGACTAAAGAAATAATCCTGGCTAAGCAAAATGTTTCAGCTTCAATTAAACATTCTGACTGCAATATACAGCAAAAAACCACAAGAAGGTAATTCCTTTTTATCTTTTGCATTAGTTTTTATGTTTATCAATGTGTTATTCACATGCCAGAATATGTGAATTTTATTGTTATTGTTGAAAATATGAAAAAAAAAAAGATTACTGTAGAGTAAAAGTATGTCTAAAAGCTTTGGATTAATAACCTGTCAGGTGCTGTTTATTAAAAAGTGATCTCCTCCAATAGCAGAGCCAAAAACCCACTTATTTTTGCCTATCAGTTTTTTTCCATCAGCTCATTCAAGTTGTTAATTGGTATATGCTAAAACAAAATCACCTACTGAGAATGGCCTCTGCAGAGCTCCTTGCTATGAAACCAAAGTCTGGAAACCTTTTAGAAAGCAATGATTTTAAATCTCTCTCATGAGTGTATTTTCTTACTGTTATACAGGTTGATCTAGTGCTGTAGTAAATAGGTTCAAAAAGCAATTCTGCAAGGTTTTGTGATACAGATCCATCCTATTAAATGTGATGTCAACTCCAGCTGTTGAAATCTTGTAGTTAATGACTGCCCAAAGCAAGTGAATGTCAGTGATGCACTATTTTCTGGTTTTACCCTTAGCAAGTGCTACTGTACATAGACAGTAGGGTTAATGGACACTTGGCCTAAGTACAAATACCATGATATATGTTTTAATCTTTCCATTTCCTTTTGCTATAGCCATTCATACCAGAATAAGATATGGTAACAGCAAAGTCCCTTAAGCTGTTTATATGTTTATATTTGAAGTGTTGCACTTGTTTCCTTGTTTGATTTCATCATGGTGAATGTTGTTAAAAAGGCTAAGCAGTTAGTAAAAAATGGTATTTTAGATCATGGCTGTTCTTAGTCTCAGTATTTAGGACACTGAAAAAAATGGTTCTGCAAGAGTCAGTTGTAATTAATTCTACTTTTAATTTATTATTTCTAATAAAAATCAGTAATTATCTTCTTTTCTTGATGATCTGCCTTATGAGAAGATGATAGGGCACCTACAAGAATTTGTTGAGGTTACTAGTGAGCCCCAGGTACTGTACCTTTTCCTTAGGCAGCAGTCATGACAACAGTGCATCATTCTGATTACCAAGTATTTCAAATATTTTTAGAAGGTCCAGGCCAAATGGAGGTTACTTACTCTCCATTGTATCTGCCAAGTCATGGAAATCAGGTGAAGTCCCTGGTGACTGGAAAACTGGAAATATTGCTCCCATTTTTAAAAAGAGTAGGAAGGAGGATGCTAGAAACTATTGGCCTCACCTTTGGGGTTTCTACTCTGCCTGGGGATCATGGAGCAGATCCTCCTAGAAGCTGAGGCACATGGAGGACAGAGGGGCGATTCAGGACAGCACAGCTCCACCAAGGGCAAGGCCAACACAGTGGCCCTCTGTGATCGAGTGAACAAGAGAACATCTGCCATCCACCTGGACTTCTGTAAGGCCTTGGTCATGGTGCCCCACAGCATCCTTCTCTAACTTGGTGAGATACAGATCTGATGGATGGACTGTTTGGTGAGTCAGGAATTGGTAGGATGGTTGTGTCCAGAGTGGAGTAGGCAATGACTCAATCTCTGGATGGAGATCACTGACAAGTGGTGTCCTTCAGGGGCCTGTACTGGGATCAGTACATTTTCATGTCAAGCACACTCTCAGCAAGTCTGTGGGTAACTCCAAGCTGAGTGGTGCAGTTCACATGCCAGAAGATGGGATGTCCTCCAAAGAATGTGGACAAACTTGAGAAGTGGGTTCACTGTGAATGTCATCAGGCTGAACAAGGTCAAATGCAAGGTGGCATACATGAGTCAGGACAACCCCTGGTATAAATAAAGGCTGAGGAAAGAAAGGATTGAGAGCAGCCCTGAGAAGAATTTGGGGAAAGAAAAACTGGACATAAGCAGGCAGTGTGCCCTTGCAGGCCAGAAACCCAGCCATGTCCTGGGTGGCATCAAAAGCAGCATGGACAGCAGGTTGAGGGAGGGGATTCTCCCTCTGTGCTCTGCTCTACCCAGACCCCACGTGGAGTTCTGCATCCAGCTCTGAGATCCTTAGTGCAGGGAAGACATGGACCTGGAGCCAGTCCAGAGGAGGGCCACAAAAATTATCAGAGGGCTGGAGNGTCCTTCAGGGGCCCATACTGGGATCAGTACATTTTCATGTCAAGCACACTCTCAGCAAGTCTGTGGGTAACTCCAAGCTGGGTGGTGCAGTTCACATGCCAGAAGATGGGATGTCCTCCAAAGAATGTGGACAAACTTGAGAAGTGGGTTCACTGTGAATGTCGTCAGGCTGAACAAGGTCAAATGCAAGGTGGCATACATGAGTCAGGACAACCCCTGGTATAAATAAAGGCTGAGGAAAGAAAGGATTGAGAGCAGCCCTGAGAAGAATTTGGGGAAAGAAAAACTGGACATAAGCAGGCAGTGTGCCCTTGCAGGCCAGAAACCCAGCCATGTCCTGGGTGGCATCAAAAGCAGCATGGACAGCAGGTTGAGGGAGGGGATTCTCCCTCTGTGCTCTGCTCTACCAAGACCCCACCTGGAGTTCTGCATCCAGCTCTGAGATCCTTAGTACAGGGAAGACATGGACCTAGAGCCAGTCCAGAGGAGGGCCACAAAAATTATCAGAGGGCTGGAGCACCTCTCCTATGATTAAAGGCTGACTGAGAGTCTGGGTTCTTCAGATAAGAAGATAAGGCTTCAGGGAGACCTTCCAGCAGCCTTTCACACTAAAAAGAATCTTGTGAGAAAGATGGGGACAGATTTCAAGGCATAATTGTTTTAAAGTAAAAGAGGAGAAAGATATAAGAAAGAATTTTTGTGTTATGAAGGTGGTGAAACACTGGCCCCAGTTGCCCGGAGAGATGGTGGATGCCCCATCCCTGTAAACATTCAAGGTCAGGTTGAATGGGGCTCTGAGCAACCTGATTTAGTTGAGGATGTCCCTTGCACATTGCAGAGGGGTTGGACTGGATGACCTGTAAATTTCTCTTCCAACCCAAACCATTCTGTGAGTCTATTCTATGACTCTTCTTTGCAAGAGAAATGGTGTTTTTCCAGAGAAGAACAGCTAAATTTTTAAATGCATTACAAGAAAAAAGTTAAAAAAACAACTTGTGGATTAGGAAAATGTATTTCTTTAGAACCCTCTGTTTGCCTTTAATTTTGGCTGCATAGTAAATATTTAAATAATAATGAGAGCATGAAAATAATTCTGTGAAATGGTGCCCTTTCCTGCCAGCTGATGAACTAAAGATACTCTGCGGCATAGCGAAACTCCAAGAATTTGTGTTTGATTTCTATGCAGTTTTAAGTAATTATGAATATGCTTCCTGCAGATTTTGAGGGCTAAAATATTACAGGAATATATATCACAAAAGAAGAAGTAGGAAAAGAGTCTTTGAATTACACTTCTTTCTAAAAATAGTATATTTTGACCTCTTTAGTTAAAAAGTCGCTGACTTAGCCAGATGTTAAAAATTTGCTGAATAGTTGTCTCTTAGATTACAGAAGAACATTCATTACAGTGATTACACTTGACAGCTACAGATGTCGTAGCTAAATGCTGTCAGACATATAATCTGCCAAACTGTAATGTAGAGCTCTAAATCTCTTTAACTCTTGTTAGCTAGATTACATGATGATACTGTCATTACTTCTGCCACGTATGAGAGATTTCTTCTGTGACTATATACGAAACTGTATTTTGAGCCCTCAAAGAGGCAAGTTGCTGTGGAAGGAATTTGACAGACTGATCTATTATACTTACAAAGCCTCTATTAATGCAGTAGCTGAGTGTGCCATTCCTTACTGGCTTCACAGTCCAACTGTAAGAGACCAAAGTTGAGTTCTCCACAGCTGCAGAGAGGAAATTCAGGAGTAGGTAGGAACTGACTTTTCTGAAGTTGTACTGGAAATCTTAAGAGTAATATTTACATAAAATCAACAATCTTTGTCTCATACCTTCACCTTTAGACTGTTCTTCCTTTACCATGCTGGAGAAGAAAAAAATTAAATAAAACTCAAAATGTCTCTAAAAGCAAATATGCACACATTTGAGTTCCTCCAGTAATGAAAGATTCATAGGAATACAACCTTTTTCTTTCTTTTTTTTTTTTTTTGAGTTTTCTTGTTTTGCTTTTATTTTGTTTTTTATTACTGTTGATTTTTATATGCAGAGAGGTTGAGAAATGCAACCAGAGAATAGTTTAATTTGAAGAGGAAAANAAAGATTCATAGGAATTCAACCTTTTTTTTTCTTTTTTTTTTTTTTTTGAGTTTTCTTGTTTTGCTTTTATTTTGTTTTTTATTACTGTTGATTTTTATATGCAGAGAGGTTGAGAAATGCAACCAGAGAATAGTTTAATTTGAAGAGGAAAAGGAAAGGAGTGGCAATTTCTTCAGAATTAAAAACTAATCAGCATGTTCTGATCTATACATATCTTTTATAACGAAACAAAGAATGTAAGGTTGAGGTGATTTCTGTCTTTGTAGCTCCAGCATTGCAAATCTGACTGCCCCAAGTGTCTTTTCCTCTCTTAGCTGTGCAGGAATGCAGTGGGTGACCAAGCCAGCATGTGCTCTAGAGAATACCATTTAATACATTAGGTTGGAAATTTGACTTATATTCTCCTGGAATCAGTTCTTAGTGGCAGTGAAAAATGTTTGGCTTTTGGCAATTTTTTGTTTGGTTTCAGTTTGGGTTGGGTTGGGTTGGGTTTTTTCCATCTGAATTCTTAAAAAAAGAGAAATTCTTAAAAAAAAAGAGAAAAAATTGCTGCTGGATTGTCCACCTCTGTCTGCTGGTACATCTATAAATGCCTTTGAACAGATTATCCAATTTCAACCAAATTTCACTAATTGGGAGAGACATAAAAACTAAAATTACCTGTAAGTTACATTGAACTTGAGAAAACTTGAATGTTTTAATCACTGTATTGGATTTTAATTCCAATCTTTTTCTAGCAAATGTGTCATGATAAGACTCATTAATAGAACTTCTTTTATCACTTGCAGTTTCAGTGATAAACAAGCATTACTTTACTTTTCTTGGAGAAGTCTTTGGGTTTAGTTGAGCTTTTCTTTGCTTATTAACAAATAAAGAATAAAATACTGATTATTTAAAAAATTCTCTACCGTTGTCTCACTTAAGATGTAAGTGTTGCTGAAGATGAAACATACTGCAAAGCTCTGTTTTACTGGATGACCCAGATTTGGCTTGGTTCATTTTGGTGGAGAAGAGGCAAAGAACAAATTTGTGGGAAAATTTTGTAGATGGAAGAGTAAGAATCTTTCTTTGGGAGTGAGAAGTTCTAATTTAAATTCTTGAAGCAGTCCTTGTGAAGTGTCAGGATACTGAATGGCTGAAAATCTCTCCCAGTCTTACGTTCCTGCAGCTTGCACACGGAGGGATAGAGATGTGATGAGTTGGAAGGGAGAGAACTCTGGGTTGTGAAGAGAAATACAGTGGAACAAAATGAGTCATTTCCTCAGGACTGGGAAGGGGAGGCAAGATGAGGTCAGAAACTCAATGGCATTGCAGACAAATTGATCTGAGAAAAACACGGGAGGATTTATGTGATCTTTCAGAACCCAAATTCTCCTCTGTGTCTAAACCAGGCACAAACATTTCAACGTGAAGAAAGCCAAGTGCATCTGAAGAGTGGCCTGAATGACAGATGAGTAAATGTGTGCAAAGATCACAAATGACAAGTCAGTTATCACTTCTATTGAGATGTAATGCCTTTGATAAATACCTGGGATAAGAATACAAATGTTGAGAGCTAAATAGTTTGCAGAGTTAATACTTTCTGGCAATGAAGCTTGCTAGCTGTCATGAAGACATTGAGAACTTTTAGAACACAAGTAATATTGCATAGGAAAGGAGGAATCATAGGAGCTGTAATTCTGTTGGCTTCTTAGCCAGAGAGTTTAGTTAGGTATGACTAAGCAACATATTAAAAATGGTTTTTACTCAAGTTAATCTCAAAATATGGATTCATTTGCATTCTCATAGAGGTCTGGAGCTAATCAAATTAGAGGGTGTACATCTCTATCATTTGACTAATAAGGAGAACAAAAGATGGGGTGCCTCAGAAGGGATTTGAATATTAATTTGCACACAGGCATCTGATAATCTCTAACTTTAATAAAGGTGAGAAGGCTTCAGAAACGTGCCCTTCTAGAGAAAGCATTCTTAAAGAGAACAGTTCAGTTAGTTCCTAATCACTGCAGTCTAAAGTAATCTTTGGTTGTGCACATGGGACAAGGACAAAAGTCTGAGGGCAGAGTTGGACTATAAATTGCTTTCTAACATTCCCTAATTTTGAAAAAACTTTGTTAGAATAAAGTGTGTTTTCAGTATATGTTTCCCAAGTGTTTAAGAGTTTCAAGTTTGGCTGACAAATTTAACAGTGAAAGGAGTGAAAATAAGATGATATCATAGCCACATGTAGAAATTCAGAGTCAGTTTGCAGATTGCAGCATTGGAGCATACTTCTTGCTTGCAGACAAGGTCAGTCCAAATTTAGTATCTTGAAGTGATTATTCAAAAGAAGGAAAGGGATGAAACAGCGAAGTTGAAAATGTCACAGTGACTATGATTTTCTGTCTACCTTTTAGAAACATGGACACTACTAATATATATATATATATATTCTCAGTCTGATGAATCCTATTTGTGAAATAAATTTGTCTTTTAGAACAGAATGGCCTAGATATCATCAGCCTTTCATTTATCAGAACATTTACCACTGATTTATTATTTTTTTATTCACTATTGTTTAGTCCCTGAAAAATGAATTTGATTCTACCAGTATTCATGTCTTCCCACTGATTCTGAAGACTTCAGTTACAGCTTCATTTCAGATCACACACATATATGGGGATTTGAAAGGCCTCTTACACAATGAAAGGGAAATTAATTTTCCAGGTACTTAAAAAAAACATAATTATTTGCTTAGATTACCTAGTAGATTTTTTCTAAGCTTATATTCTCAAAAATTGAGAACAGAGTATAACAAGTCATTTATCTTCAGTTTTTAACATATCTAAATAAAGATTTGTCTTCTCTAAGCTCTCAAATAGTTGTCATTCCATATATAGGAATCACTCAACTTTTTTCATTCATGAAAAGGGTTTATTAGTATTTTTTCTAGGATGATAATGATTTTTTTATCCTGTTTCATTCACAGTGTTAAAAGATTTGAAAAAGTGTCTCTTCAAAGTTGTTGGTTGTGACTCCTAAATATCTTTAGATATCCTGATACCGGAAAGGAAACTTACAATTACATGTCAATAACCATATATTCTGGATCAAAGACAGGAGAAATCTCTAGCAATCTAAATTTTGTTAAAATTCCAAGGTTGAAACAGGGAAACATAGCTCTCAAATCATTTAAATATCAAGAACAAGGATTAAGGACTGTGTAAACAAAAGTGTAAATTATCAAGAAATACCAAATTATCAGATATGCCCTGTCCAGCAGGCTGCTATAGTTATGCAAAACTTTCTTTATTGTGGACTCTTCTAATTTTATTCTTTAAAAGCCTAGCCAAACTGTGTGGAGTTAGAAATAGCCTTTTGAAGGGAAAAAAAAACTGTCAGGAAGAAAGAAAGGCTTTAATTTATTTTTGTGTGGTGCTCTAGTGTTTGACCATATTTTTTTAGGTAGAGATCACTCATCAGCAGGTAGCAGTGCCAAAAACTGTGAACTTAATCTATTTTTAGACCTGAACTTCAAATAGTCTGCAAACACTGAGATTTTCAGATCTCTTCTCTATCCGGTCCTGCAAGGAGTATTTTTGTTTCCATAACCGCTGTTCTACCATTGCTCATGGAAGAGCTTCAGCAACCAGATGATTTTTATTCTGCTAGGTAGAATTACATGGAAAAAAACCCTCATTCTTTCTTCAAAAAATGCTCAGGTGGTTACCCTTGACCTCATCAATTCCCAGCCTCTTTTGCATAGATTGTGTGACGAGAGCAGCAGCTCCTCAGCAGATCTGTGTTGTAGCTGCACTGATTTCAGCCAATAGTGGTATCATGGTAGCTGTGATACCCCTGTGTTGATAATACCACTTGTTAATAAACAAGTATAGAATGTTTGATCATGTTCATGTAAGTACATAAAACCCCACTTCCTTTCTGGAAAAATGCTTGATCCTCAGTCCTACCTGTTGCCAACATCCTTCGAGATTATGTGTGTTGATGCAATTTTGAGAATGGCTGATGCAATACCCTTTCCATAGCTTGTTGATGTGGATTGTTACTTATGACACTCAATTAATTTCTGGTGTACTGAAGTTTATTCTGCTACTAAGCAATAAGATATTCAAACTCCATAATTCTGTTTTCATGACTGACAATTTGTACAATTTTAGAGCTGCTGAACAAATGTGAAATACCACTGCTAATTAAAATACTTCAAATTAAGGAAATTCTTTTCTAGCATGCGATGGAGGCACTGGCTGAAACTAATTTATTCTCATGTTTATGTTTTTTTAGCTTTTTCTGAGGTGCCTCAGATTAGTGGTAAAAGATTCTGGACAAGGTCTGCTCTCTTTGTGACCTCACCAACAGCTACTGATAAAGTGATTCCAGGTCACAGCACATTTCATAAATTACACAGGAAACAAAAATGCCCTTTCCTTTTGGAGGATGAACATTTTTCAGAATGTTGCCACAAATTGAACACATTTTTATTTCATTAAATAGTATAGTGGAATATCAGAAAAAAAAAATCTAGGTTCATAAATTGAAGAATGTTCAGGGTAAAGAAATAAGACCTTGTATTTGTTTTCATTACCCATAAAATTCTACTCTGGGTAATTTTTGCTTATGCCACTATTTGAAAAAGATTTATGCATATTATTAAAGCAGGCAGCTTCTCTGGCTGTTTTCTGCTCAGAAAAAAATGATCAAATAATTCTTTGAGTACAGGAAAAATCTAGTGGCATAGAGCTGAGAGAGGTGGTCCGGCTGGTGAGTGCCTCTTGTGGTAGTTCTGCTTTCCTGAGCAGAGCACAGGAGCAGAGGAGGAACCCTCCCATGAGCCCCTCTGCATCTCTCCTTCAGTGGGACAGAGATCCTGCACACAGGTGAGGGCTGGGATCCTGCTCAGGTATCCCAGAGCCTCGATGGAGAAGCATTGGCAGAATCTGAAAGCTGCCCTGCAAAACTCTCTTTGTTTTAACAACTAAAAATGGTGTATTTTCAGTTTAAAATCTTTTATTGTGCTTTATATACAAATTTTCATTACCTGTGTTGTCATCTGAGAAATTCATTCTGTCATGCAGTGACTTTGCCTCCCTCTTGTTTGTTCTGTTTCTAAGGAGCCTTTCTGATCTCCTGGGTAAACACAGTTTTCTCACATCTCTGAAGAGGGAGGCACTGTCTTTTCTAATGCTGAGCTGGGAACTGTGACTCAGTATAAAATGGAGTATGAAGATGTACAAATCATGTTGTAATTTGAAGAAATTAAACATAATTGTACAATTAAATTTCCATTTGTCATTTTTTTGTGTAAACAGTTACAAATTGCATGAAAGCAGGTTAGAGTTTTTCCATTTAATCATTGAGCTCCTCTATTAGAAAAGAACAATGAGATTAAATGCTGCAAGACTGAGAGTGTGTTTCAAATCTTTGATCACCATATGGTGGGAATAGGTTGCCTTAATGAGTGGCCAGTACACATTTCTGTCATCTGAAAGAGTATCCTTAATCTGAATATAATAAAATCTTAAAATAGTGTTAAAACTCTTTTTATAAACTTTTCTTATAATTTAATTTAATTTTTTTCATAATAGAAACATGGTGAGGATTCATATTGCCAAACTGTAAAAATTACCTGATCAAGGCAGACAAGTCCCTAAAATTGTATTTTCTCTCTGAAAGAATTTCTGTTTTCCAAAGATAGACCTGTCACATAGAAATTAATAGACAGCCAATGTAAAAAGGAACAGAAAAAAAATAAATTAAAAAAACCTACAACAATTGGATTTAAAAAAATGATCTTACATCAAAAGCCAACCATTTGTACTGTGATACCAGCAGTCACCATGTTCTGATATAAAGAGAATTAAAGATATCTAAAATTAACTTTTGAAGTCTGGAGACTAAGGATTTTTTTATACAAAATCTTAGAGATTTTGTATTAATTTTATGTGTTTACATTTGGGGTTTTTATTTAGCAATCAATTCTCAAGTTACAAGAACTCTTAACCCTGGTTTAATTGGACTCAGTAACAACCCTCATACCAAAGTCAATGTGTTTATAAACAGGAACCCAAAATAGAATCAAAGAATCACATAATAAATTCAAACAGTTCTGTTATCTTTGACACTGAAATTAAGTTTTTTCCATTTATTTCCCTCTTGTCTCAGGAGTGGACAAGTTGAGAAGCTGGAAGTGGATCCTAGTAAGTATTCATTCCCTGATGTGACAAAGATAGTCCAGGAAAAGGAACAAACTGGACAGGGGCCTATAAAGCTCCAACCAGAGAAGGTTACAGAGGTTAAGAAGAGCTGTGTTGAGTTTGAAAATAATGAAGATGTTCCTCCCTTAATCTGAAACATTCTGAAATGTCCCCTCTATGCGTAGTGTGAATGCTTGTGTTGAATTCATGACCCTGTGTGTAAACAAAATAAAACAAAATAGAGCTGAAGTTGGCAATATCATTACATTTCTTATCAATAACTTTTTTATGCTGATGTTTTCTGCTGCATTTTCTGTTAGTATATTGCTGTATAATTTTCTTTCTAGATTGTTTACTTAGTAACCCTGAAATTAGAATAGGGGCCTTACATCAGAGATTGTCATTTCTTCAGAGAATTTACTGTCTGGGTTGAGAGATGACTCATTACTGTAGAAAAAGAGAAAAAGAAGGAAGGAAGAAAGAAAGCACTTGTAAGATTTATGATTTTTCTCATTAAACTAAGGATAGAAAAAATCTCTGTGTATTCCTTCAGTGGTTTCTTTTCATGAAGGACAACAGTAGAAGAAAAGGATATGGTTAGAGTGAGAGATATTGCTGTAATCTACCATACTTCACTGGATCTCCAGCATAATGCACAGCTCCTGGATTCTGGACCTTGCCTAATGATGCCATTCCTTGAAGATTTTGGGAGAGAATAAAGAGAAACTCCAAGCAAAAAATATTTTGAGTACCTGCATTATGCTGCTTATGCAATTGCAATAGTTTCTTTTAAAGGAAGACTTAATTCCTTCCATCTGAAAGAAAATTCTTCAGCTTTTACTGTTGGACAAGAGCAAGGAAATTTAAGTCAGGAAGAATCTAACAAATATTTTCTGTTTAGAACTTGTTTTCATCCTTAAGATGGAGAATTAATAAGTTGATTTATAACTGAACCACAGTATCCTTAGCACACAGTCATGTTCGTAGCACAGCCTTTGAAAGGCTACCCCTAATTGTGAAAAACATTGTGCAAAAAACTCAGCAGTTCGAATGAAAATATTCCCATTGAATTCTGGGAATTTTTAGCTGCTCTAAAGTGCTTTATGATCTTTCACAGATGTTTAATGTAAGATAAAGGTAAATAGTCTAAAAGTACATTGAAGAGAAGCAGAAAATGTCCATCAACTTAGGCTGATGGCTTGAACCAATGCATTATCTTGCAATTTGAAATGGATATAGAGTAAAAGAAATGAAGTTTCGTACCAATGCTACACATACTAAAAGCTGAAAAGAAAATTTATATATCTCAAAAACCAAAGTTGAATTTGGGCATCATCTGATATCATCTTGGATTTTTCTTTTGCACTGACTCACTTTTTCCATCTCCAGAATAAATTCTTCAATGATACCAGCCTCTGAGCCCTGGAATCCATTTAATCAGCTCTGCTCTGGTTAATGGAGTATAAAAACATCAACTGCTTTTGCAATATGTCCCAATTCACTAGAAATGCCTAATCATGCCAGCTAACCATGGAAAAGACATATTAAATGTTATCTCTTGATCTCTCTGAGTAGTAATATGCCTGTAGGGTGAGCACAGATCATTTTCTGGATTGCACACCCACGTTCTGTATTTGAGATTGCACAGGGTGTGCCTGCCCCGGGGGGGGGCAGTGGGGCTGCAGGGACTCGGGGACAAACAGGTTCCAGCAAGGGCCAAATGTGGCAGCGCTGCAGGAGGAGGAGCTGAGGAGGGACCCCAAGGGGAGCTGGAGGAGGAGGGGGGCAGGAAGGGCTGCAGGCTCAGAGAAGGGATCCTCCCCTGGCAGCCCCAGAGAAAACCCCTTGGAGCAGAGACCCTCTTGCAGCCCAGGCAGAGCCTGGGGGTCCTAAGAGTTGGTGCTGTTTCCTGGAACTGTGCAGCCCTAGTAGGAAAAGAGGCAATGTAATTTTTAGCAGTGAGATGGGCAATTCATGGTTTTATTCCTTTCAAGTCTACTCCCTTTTGTTTTGGAAGTATGAATTTTGCTGACCTTGGAATAGATGAAGAGAAAAGGCTCCACCACTTTTTTGAAGACAAAAATCAGCAAATTTTGGCAGCAGATACAACTTTTTTTAATTTCCTGTAGTTTCATTGATTGCTGTGAGGATTTCCTGATGTTTCTAAGAGGTGAACCTTTTACAGGCTTTCCTCTTTTTCTTCACTACTTATTTCTAAAAATCTTGTAGGAACAATCAACCTTTCAGACCTTCAGCCAATATGGATGAACCTGTCAGGAGTTTCAGAAAATTGTGGAAAACAGAGGCATCCATGCAGCCTGGTCAGGTATGGTTATTTTATTTCTTCATAAAGAGAGAGCTATAAAAATTAATCTCTAATGTCAAACTAAAGGATAATACAATTGTATCTTTCCCCATTCCAACTCAGTTCTCTTTTTCATCTGGTTTCATCATGAATAGATTTTGTTCTGTTTTTTGGGAGGAAAACATAAATGTATTGAGCCACAATTACACCTTGTAGGAAAATTAATAGCAGGAAAAAAACATTTTTGGAACTACTAAAGAAAGAGGTGTTTCACATGGTAACACAATCTTGGGATCCAGCCTGGAGTATATTCTGAGAATCAGCTTCAATAAACCTCTCAGCTGAGTATGGGCCATGGAGAGCACCAGCAGAGGTTGATCAGAGAGAGTCGAAGTGCCTGAGAACAAGATGACACCAGTGACCCATAAGAGCATAAACACACCTTACAAAGTTACTGATCTCTAAGGTAATGCAATTTTGAGAAAAGAAGACAAAGAGGACAAAGGACATGCAGCCAATGTAGATAAAATATCCCCTGTATAGTGAAAATGAAAAGAAGATAACAAAAGGAATAAAAGATAGACACAGCCCCCACCAGAGAAAGGAAGAGTGAGGAAGGAAATTCCAGCATCATCTCCCCCAGTTAAGGACATGGCAGCTGATCGAAGCCATTGTGCAACTGCAACACAATTCCTCTGCTTAGGGGAGACCAAAAAGTGCTGCTTTTTGATTTGTCACTTGCCTCATTCTGCCACTGCAGACTCAGCAGTTGTACATACAGCATTATCTCTCACTATGTAATTGGGTTAAGTAGATTAAAATTTCAGAAAGCACTGAGTGTGTGTTGTGATATTTCACCTCTGACTGGATGACTGGATGAATTTTAACAGTATGCAGTTGATGGATTTATTCATCATCCAGTAGACAGGAGATGGATGGTGTTAATGATGAATTCTAGCAGTACTGAGGGGAAAGATGTGTAACAGTGCAGGAATGCCCTTGGATTTGCCACAAAATCTTCCTCTTGTTCTAAGACTGGGAAGGGATGTAAGTTTTGGATTTGCCACCAGAACACAGGTTTTGTTGGTGCACAAAACAGAAAGTGTCCAGTTCCCTCCAACACTAAATCGGTTCATCTCGGTCAAGAGAGCAAAAGGAGAAGGGAATCTGTTACACTGTGACAGGGTAAAGCTATCCTGCACTTCCAATTACAGCTGTAGTTCAGAACAACGTGCAATAAAATAACAAACTTGGTTCAAAACTACCAAAACATCTTTCAGTTTTAGATGGATTTCTGAATATACTCAATAAGAGTATATTATATATGGGTAACAGTACTGGACATGTAAAATGTGCTTTCCTACTGCACATTTCAAATGATAATTCCCGTAAGGGGGAACTGCTGAGTAGCAAATACTTTTCTTCCTGGTTAATGAATATGAAAGAAAGCTGTAGGGGGCCTGAGTTAGTCTTTTTCTGAACAGTTGCTAAAGACCAGGTGTTTGCTGTCAGTGCCAGACTGGGTAACTCCAACCAAACTAAATCACAGCAGCACAGAATAGCCGAGGTTGGAAATTGCCTGTGGTGGGCATCTGGTACAGCTTCCCTGTTTAAACTGGAGCCAATTGTTCAGGACCACATACAGATGGCTTTAGAGTATCTCCAGGGATGGAGAATTCACAGTCTCCCTGGGTGACCTGTGCACTCTCACAGTAAAAAAAGTGTTTCCTGATGTTCAGAGGGAACACCCATGTTCAGTCTATGCCCACTGTCTCTGGTTCTGTCACTGGGCACCACCTATTCACAGTTTGATTACAAATTATTTCTGAATAAATGTATTTCTTCTGTTACAGAGTCATTGTACTATGCTGAAGCTTATTGTTCTCACTTGCAGCACCTGAGCAATACTGACAGAACAAGTTTTCTCCTTCCACCTCTCATATACCCAGGCTGAGTGAAAGCTGACATCTAAGAAAGCAGCATATGAATTAACAGGGACAAAAGATATGACATAATTTTGAAAACACAGCTTACTCAGAATTACAATTCATGTTTTACTTTTTAAAAAGCAGAAATGATAAAAGATATTATTAGTGGTAGAAGTGCTGCTCCTGGTTGCACAGTTGTGCACTGGAACTATCTAATAATCAGCTGGGCTCTCTCTGAGGCAGGTTTTGTACAAATTGTTCCTGCATCAAACATGTCACAGTCAAAACACTGGGAGAACCAGGGAGTACACCAGGTCTGGAAACTGTTTACTGTGTCACTTTCAGAATCACCATGGACTACCTGAGCTAATTATAAAACATAGACATCAGAAGGAGCAGGGAAGTGAGGAAATCATGTTAGACAGACTGGGCAGAGTTTCTTCTGCCTTAAAAACCCTTCCTACAGATGACAGCAACCACTCCCTTACACAGAGCACAGAAATGTGAGCCCCACATCCATTTAAAGAATCTCTACAACTATTCCATAGAGAAGTCCTGATGTAATGGGAATTGTGAGGGATCCAGAGTCAAAAGCCCTTTTCCTTAAGGAAATGGTATAGTACAGAACTAGCCCTCTGCTTTGTCTAGGTCTTAGCATAATAGTTTTGCCCTTGGATGAGTTCAGATCTGCCAAAAGTGGCAATTTTCCATTTATAGGAATACATAGCAATTTATAGGGCACTGTATGGAGGTGTCCCAACTTACAAGGGACTTTCCTGATATTTGGCAACAGCTTTTCTAGCATGATGCATAGGAAAATCATAGTAACGAGGTCCACACTGCAGGTTATACTTCTATTACTGGAAATTCAAATCTCAGTGTAGTACAGCCTGAATATCTGGGGGGAAAAAAAATCTCAGAAGTTATTGCATATATCATATAAGCAGAAGCACTTAAAAACTCCACAGGCCTAAATCATAACCATATTTCTCCTCAGAAACTTCATAGGAAATATGTGTATAGAAGAGTTGACTGGTGAACATTTGGCTAGAAAGATGTGACCTGTGGTTATGTTTTGACCCTTGTTTTTGTGCTCTCACTGCTCACCATCTGCAAGTCTACCAGCAGCATAATTATGCCTGTTTGACAGTGTACATAAATTAGTGTTGGCTCCTCTGGTTTTGCAACAAGGCAGGCAGCCATCTGACTTTTTAATTAAGGTTTTCACTGAGATTGATAATAAAGTTCCAATATGCTTCCATATTTAAATGAAAGTGCATCATCTGTATAAAATTTTCAAAGGGAAAACATCCACGGAGATTCATCAGTCACCTATGAAGTACAGATGAAGTGAAGCATGACATCAGCTACAGGAGAAATCCAAGCTGTCTGCTCTTCCTCCATTTTGCAGTGGAAATCCTCCAAGGGAATCAAGTCCATTTTTTTTTCACTCATTTTTTTAAATTTCCATGAACCTAAGACTCTGTACGCTATTTCTGAATATTTAAAGATGCTGATATCCTGCACCATTTTCAGAACTTCCTTATGTGTACTTATGCTCAGTATCTAGTTACAGCTTCAGCTATTTAAATGCTTAAAAGTGTCACCCTTCCTTATGTCTGTAGTAAAACTATATTCATCTCACTAAAATTATTTTTCAATATGCTAAATAAAAATGCATGTCTTTTTAAATTTATGCTTACACTTTAGCTCAGTCTGGGAATTCATGTATGAAACTAAGTCACTGTCAAACATTCTTAAAAGTTTTCCAAGTGTGCCTCCAGCATAGGCCTAGAGTATCTAAGAAAATCAATTAAACTTTTTCAGTTTCTATCCTACAAAACTTGAGTTTCAGTCTGAACATTCTCAAAGCGGTAGTGAAGTATCAAAGGCTCCTGTGACATGTTAATATGTACCTATAGGTGTGAAGATGTCATCAGATTATTTGGTGCTAATGTGCTGGGGAGTTTCTGTGGGGCTGAAGGTAGTTTCTCACACTTTATCAGCTGTGTTAAGATTCATAATTACATCTCTGTGATCTGTAAAGCAAATTCTCCCTCTTTATCAGTGTTTGACACTGGATGCTTAACAACCTGGTTAATCAAAAACAGATTATACTGCTAGAATTAATGAAGCACTGAAAGGGTTTAATGACTGAGGGAAGCTTTTTAATGCATGTTTCAAAGGGATTACTTAGTCTAATATTTGCTCATAAGTAGTAGAGAAATGTGTAGCATGGAAGTCACAGCTTTTCAGACAAATGAATTTCTCTGGGTCAGCTCAAACCTGGTATCTCATCATTGAAAACCTCAAATCTAGTTCATGTCCTTTTGATAGACAAAGAAGCTCTTTCTTCTTTCCCATTGTATTAATTCAGAGTTCAGGAAGAAGATTCAAGGACAGCTGGCAAAAATGTCCATTTAAATCAGCTCGGGACTCAAGTAGGAGAGATTTTATTACTGGATATATCTGAATCACAGGATTAAAGAAAATTACTACATATGGTTGAGACAGAGAAATCTGCCTATTAAATGAGCTGTGAAATTAGTTTCAGCAGCTTATAGCTCTTGAAATATTGGATCTTGAATTTGCCACTGGGATCTTGAATCAGGAAGAAAAATGCATGGCTTGGCCAGACAGACTGAGGTTCCAGGTTTCCCTTTGGTTGTAAAGACTTTGTATATTCTTTGACCTGGATCTTTTCTCGGATTGGAAAACAGGATCCAAGTTATTGTTCAGTCTGTCTGAGGAAGGAACACCTGTGTGTGAACACAAGTGTGAATATTCTCCCCATTTCTTGTACTGCACAATGTTCTCACTACTTTTGTGCCTCCTTGCCCATTCTGGGGCATGGCACAGTGGGTCTTTTCAGGTGGTTGTAAGAATCTGTTCACTGACATTGCAGAGAAGGGAATGACAAATGGAGACAAGCAGGAAACCTGCTTCAAAACTACCATCCAGTCCTGAACTAAACCAGACTCCACCAATCCATTTCCAGGCTAGTGTTCCTTGAGAATGTGGTGCTGGTTTGTATCTGTCATGCTGATTTTAGAGTTCTTGGGTAGAGTTCATAGGAGCTTCTCACCATTTCCTTTTGCCAAAGGAATTCGAGTAAACAGATTGATGTACAAACTAACTAACTCCTAAATTCTGCATCTAGCAATGTTTATTGTCTGGATAAGTCAGTTAAGGAAAAATGCCTTTGCAGTAACAAATTCCCAGCACTCAGACCCACAGGTGCTTTAC
Organism: Notiomystis cincta; assembly: GCA_013398075.1. Classification (NCBI taxonomy): domain Eukaryota; kingdom Metazoa; phylum Chordata; class Aves; order Passeriformes; family Notiomystidae; genus Notiomystis; species Notiomystis cincta. Next base: position 141,023 of record VZRX01008238.1, read on the forward strand.
TTCAGGACCTCATACACCATTACTTGCAGTTTACCAGGAAGGTCTGAGGTCTGCTGTTTTATCTTGTCTCTGCTCACTTCCTGAGGAGCCCTGAAAGCTTCTCAACTTCAGCTTAATTGATGCTGAAATCATTGGTGAAGTAAGAGTCAAAACTGGGAAAAGATGTGCTCCTCTTATGGGTGATCACATGAAGAATTTTGGATAAAGTGACCTCAGTCATTCGATCCAGCAGTGGCAGAGATGAGGGTATAATTCAGAAGCCCATCACTTGAGGGCAGCAGGCACAAATTCACCAAAAAGCTTCTCATGCCATTGCCTGCAGCAGTAGGAGTGAGGAAGAACAGATGAAGCCAGGTCAGAAGCCCAATTAGCCCAAGCAGGACATTTCCAGGCCAGCAAATACAGTGAGTAACAACCTCCCCCTACTGTGGAGGGCTGTGTGTGACTGCCCCATCACACCTGCTAACCCTTGAAGGAAGCAGGTTCTCCTGCACACTCCAACCTTGTCCAGCCCCTTCCCCTCATTCTGGGAGAGGCAAAATTCAATTTTCCATCTCTTGCTGGGAAGACTTGACCCTGTTCTGTGTAAGAAATTTTGAAAAGAGTGATCCTTCCCTGATACAATCTCAGACAGTCAGCAGCTACAGGAAAGTCTGACCTAGGAGCTAGCATGCAATTATCTTTGATGGAACACTCCTCTGTGAATCTGTGTTGCTGTTATTTCACACTAACTATGCTTATAAGCCTCCATCCTGTATCCTGTGGCTACAACCTTCGTGCTTTAATTATCCATCCTGTAAATATTGGCCTTAGTTTATTTTAAGCCTACCAACATATCCTTAGGGATTCCTAGTTCCTTTGGTTCATCCTGTTGTTTTCCTCAGAACCTTTTCTATTTCTATTACATCCAGGACAGAGTGGGGCAAAATCTGAGTGTTTGCCCTGTGGTTTTACACAGCACCATGTTATCTCTCACTTTCCTACAGATTCCTAATGGTCTCTTATCTTTTAATACTGTCAAGCACAGTGCCTACATATTTATAAAACTGCCTACAGGGAGTTCAAATTTTATTTCCTGAGTTTCAATAGCTAGACAAGAACCTGCCACAGATCAAGCTGGTTTAGCTAGAGTTATTTCCCCCTTTGTATTTAGAGATATTGAGTTATTGTTTCCTTCAGTCACTCAACTCTTTGGGATTTTCAGACATTTTTGTGCTTCTCAGGCAGCTTGAGGTATGATTTCTGCAAGCCATTTTATCACCTCAATATTTATTTTAGCAAATACTATCATCTCATTGTTCATCTCCTTTTCTGGGCCGTTTGAGAAGGTGTTGAGCAGCTCAACTTTGAGCCTAGGTCTCTCTAGGGATTCACAGATAATCCTCCATTGTGAAAACTCTTTATTTTTGCCCTGTTTCCTGTCTTCAAGAAATTCTTTATCCTTGAGCTGACCTTCCTTTTTATGCCATGACAGCTTAGCTCCTTTTCCTAATCTTTCAACCTTGTCAAAAGCTTTCTGAAAAAATGAATGCCTTATATCAACTAGAACATCCTTTTCCATATACTGAGTAAAAGTATTTCTATTTGAGTTGAAATATTGACAGTAAAACTTTCAAATGACTGGCAATTTCAATTGCTTCCATATTTAGTATCTAATCTGAAATGCCTTTGGAGGGCAGTGATTTTCCACTTTTTCAATAAGTCATCAGACCCTACCTTTAGTCATTTCCTTGGAGACATTTAAACTTGAACTCACCAATTCCTTCTTAAAACTCATTTTAGTTCTGTGAAAATATATAAACAAAAAGTAGAATGCAGCAGCATTTCTGATTTATGCTGGACAGAGATTGGTCACAAAACACAACAGAAAGAATTTCATCTTCAAAAAACACAAAATACTTTCTTACTTCCCATACAGCTTTTGTCAAGTCAAATGAGCTAAATGCACAAGATTTATTTCCCACAAAGGCAGATGGGATGAAAAAAGACACCACCACTTTCAGACAAAGCAGAGGAGAGAATGTCTGCCTTCTTCTGGACTGAAGCTGAGGAGAAAGCAGAACATGCTGAGATGCCAAAGGCACTAAGTGCAAAAGCCCTTCAAGCATTTTTGTCCATGTCACTTCCTGAGAGTAAACTGTTGGGACTTCATCACTTCCACTGCAATCTGGCTGTACAATGCTTTTCAAAAATGTCATTTTCAATTGAAAGGTCACTTCAACAGAAAAGTTCTCCAACAGCTACAGGTACACATTTTTACTTTTACCTTTAGGGGCCCATATTCAAATTATTTTAAAATGATTTTTTAAAGCTAATGAACATTTATTCTACTGGAGCTGGAAAGAGCTGAATGTTCTTGTTCCCTTTAGACTTGAAAGAACTTACAATTTGCATGTCAATACTCTTTAGTAGATCCACTTTGTGCATCATTTGCATGCCTTTGACTGCAGGACAATTAACAAATTAGTATCTGCATATAATATATCTTTCTGGGAAAGGGTTAGAGGTCAGTGAGAAGCTTTACCATATTCAACATATTCATTGGCATTCCAGGGTGAAGCAATTACAGTGTCTCCACTAAATTTATTACTGCACTCTGTCAGGGGATTCAGACCTTGGCAGTTTAACCTTGATTATTCTGATAGTGTGATATAGGAATATGGCAGACAATAAAAAATGCAGGAGTTGTTTAGACTTTAGTCAAGAAATTCATTGTGAATTCCACTGTAAAGAATTTTGGAATGAAGCATGACTTGGGAGTCCAAAAATAGCATTTCAAAATGGCAAATACATCAATGAACCTGGGAACATCAGTCAGGAGAAAGAGTTGTGGTTTGAATACAGGAGTTGAAAACAGCAGCTAATTCTTGCACTAAATCCTTATGAACTTGGGTCGTTTTTATTGGTCTCCTCCTTCCTTCTGGCATTTCAGTACCAGACAGGAAGAGAAATTCAGCTGCACTCCATGAATAGATGTGGAATCCTTGGAAACAAGGTCTCATATGAATTTTTGCAGAACCTATGCATATAAATCCACTGATGCACTACTAAGGTTGGATGTGTCAAACCCCACACAAGTGGGATGAGAAGAATAGAATAAGATAGGATAGAGTAGAACAGAACAGAACTGACCAGACTGGTTCAGGTGGAAGGGACTTGTAACAACCATCTAATCTCATTACCTGATGAACTCAGGGCTCACCAAAATTTAAAGCATGTTGTTAAGGGCATTGTCCAAATGCCTCTTAAACAGTGGCAGGCTTGAGGCATTGATCACTTCTCTAGGAAGCCCGTTCAAGTCTTTGACATCCTCTCAGTGAAGAAATGCTTCTTCTCAATGTCCTTTCTGAACTTCTTGACACAACTTTGAACCCTTCCCATGCATCCTGTCACTACATCCCAGGAGAAGAGCTTATCACTCTCCCTCCCCTTCCCCTCCTCAGGAAGCTGTAGGAGAGCAATGAGGTTTCCCCTCAGCCTCCTCTTCTGCAAACCAGACCACCCCAGAGCCCTCAGCCTCTCCTCACAGGATGTACCTTGCAGCCCTTTCACCAGCTTTCTTGATGTCCTCTGGGTGCAAAAGAAGAGAATCTTCATTCTCTTTCACAAACTTGCTTAAATTGAGGACAGAGCTCTCCTCTGTGACAGTTTAGATAAACAAAATCCACCCTGAGGAAGAGTATTCAACCCTTCTGGGAGCCTGATGGGGCCCTGCCTCTCAGGCCACGTTTGCTGCCACATCCCAAGGGCTGCAGGCTCCAGGAGAGGCTGTGCTGGCTGGTTCTCCTCCTCCAGTTCTCAGCTCCACGTCTTCCAGGACTTGGTGACCAGCGCGTTTTCCTCCACCATGCTTCACACAAGCAGCACCCCAACAACTGGAGCTTCTGAGGGTCTCTGCTGTGTCAGCTCTGTTGCCTTCATCTTCACATTGCCCAACAAGTGAATAATTTAGCCCTTAATGTGCCCTAGGAAGGAGAGGACTGGGGACCTTTCTTTTCCCTTCACTATCTCTTTCTCCTGCCATCTCTACCCAACCAGTAGTGCTGCCCATGCAGAGCTGATAGCAGTATGAGGGCTCAACCTTCAGCCTTATTGCTACTCTAGCCTGCTTCCTGATGTTGTTCTGATTCAACAATCCTTGCTAAAAGTTTAGTCCTTATTGCCCCTATTTATGTGGTTTTATTTCTTATTTTAAATTGACTTATACCCTGCAGCTTCCCAAGGTCACTTATGCTTGCTTCTTTCTCCCTGTAATCCTCACAGGGTTGGTGGAGTTAGCTGGTCATGGTCCTCATTCCTCTGCTTCCTGTTTTGAATTGGGAATGTTTGAGTTGTAAGGCAACAAAATTTCTCCTGCAGTGGTGATAATAGAGAGACCTATCCTGCCCATATTATGGCAGTCTGACAAATTCACATTTTCCACACTCTTCAGACATGCACAGGATGAGGGTGAACAGAAAGGCTGAGGGTAAGTGGGAGGAGGGGACATGTGGAGATCTGGGTGTGCTGGCAGCCCTCAGCTGGCTTATGCTGGATTTCAGAAGGAGGATACAGTTGAGATCAAACATCCATGGCTTTCCAGAAGCTTCCCACTGCAATGCCCACAGCCTCACACTCCAGTGAAGACAGACAGATTTCTGGTTTGGAGCGTTCATACAGGAGAGGTGAGGAAAGCCTGCAGCATCCCAGGCACTTGTTTGAAGAATTTTGGCTGGTACTAGTGGATGGAATCTGATAGAGGTTGCCTCATCTTAAGCTCTTCAGGCAGTGTCAGTCAGCTGGGGAGTGACACCAGAAGGCTGAAGGCAGGACATCCACGACATGTGGTGCTCAGCCACCCTTAGCATCCCTTCCTGGTGGCAAGACAGGAGGATCTGCACGAATTTTTGGTGAAATTAACTCACAGAAAACAAACCTTTGCTTGTTAAAGGCATGACACATCAATTGTTTGCACATGCATCTAATTAGCACGAGATCTGAAAGTCTTTGGAGGGAGTCAGAGGGCAAGGGAGGCGTCTCATTCTGCTTGTTTGTCACTTTTTCCTTTGTCAAAACCATGTCATTTATGTTAAATGCCTTATTAATCAGAGCCTGACTTTCTGACATGCAAAAATTCATCCCTTTGAAACAAGGCTGTCCAGACTGTGTAAGACCCAAGACACTTTTCTTCCAGCCTTGCTGTGGATTAGTCTCTGTTGTCAGCTCAGGGAATGCTGACATCTTTTTTGTTTGATAGCTCTACATATGAAATTGAGCAAAACAAGATCCCTTTTTTTCCACCTCTGGGTGCATTGCCAAGGTGCAGTCAAGCAGCAAAACATTTCAGTTACGTATTTTATGAAAGAAATTGAATTTTGTTATGTCTTCCATGTATTCAGGCCAAGTCCCCTTTTTTGGTTTAAAATCCTAAGCAGTCTTTAAATTGGACTTATGCAAGCACTCCATTTTAATTGAGGATGTCTTTAACTGGGCAGCAGAATAGGTTGCCCAGAGAAGTTGTGGATGCCCTATCCCTGGAAGTGTTCAAGGACAGATTGGATGGGGACCTCAGCAACTGGATCTAGTGGATGGCAGCCCTGCCATGGCAGAGGCTTGGAACTGGATGATCCTTAAGCGCCCTTCCAACCCAAGCAATTCCATGAGTTTGTGATTTTTCAAGTGTCTTTTTCTACCTCAGCCAAACGTTACTTACATGAAACTTAATCATCTCTTTGCCTAAACTGCAGCACAGCCTAAGGATTCTCCTGCAGAGCTGCCATGCACAGAGCAGCCTCGTGCCTGTGCATGACCTACACAAGGTGGCTCCACCTGTTCGTCCCTGCTGTGTCCCCACGCCACAGTGCCCTCCAAGAGAGTACTGTCAGCATTGCCACAGCTGGCAGTCATCACAGAATCACAGAATCCCCTGAGCTGGAAGGCATCACCAAGTCCTACTCCTGACAAGAATAACTTTCAATGGTTTTTAAACTTTTTTCCTTTTTCTGATGGGAGACAGTAAAGGGAGTTCACTGCCATTGAGAGCAGGTCTTGCAAGTCCCACTGGCAGTTGCTTTTGCAAGGAGCCAGGAGATGAATGTGTGGAAGATCCAGACAGGAAGTGTGGAAAAAAGCCCTTCAAAATGCCAGTCACTTCTGAGAACACAGGCCCACAGAGCCAAAGGTGGTCCAGAAAACAGAGGTGAAGGTGTGCTGTGGAAAATTCATCAAAAAGACCCAGACATCCTTGCAGAAGCTGTTCATGGAGCTGCTGCTATCAGAGGGGCCCTTTGCAAACAGGACAGAGAAGGAGGTCCCCAGTCAATGTGTCACTGGTAATGCACCTTCCAGCAGCTTCCATCTGTGGGTCAGACATCCATTTATCCCCAGTCTGTCTAGGAGTGAGGCTGATTTACCTCCCTCCTGTCTGCTTGCTTGTTCCAGGGCAGTGTGGGGAGTGTCACCAGCACTGTGAGGAGCTGTGTCCTTTGCATCCAGCTCGAAGGGGGTGGGCAGTAAAGCAGCAGCCATGGGGCAGCCTGGAGGAGCTGAGGGGCAGCACAGTCATGGCTGGGGCCATGGGGAGCACAGATTTTGGGTGATGTGAAAAGTAGTGACATCAGTAAAATTTTTCAATGCTTCCTATGATTTTCCAGCTCATTGAAAATATTGTTCTAGCTCCAGATGTCTGGTTAAGAACAAATTGCTGAGCAAATAAAAAGCCACAAAATATAAAGAGAAATGAATGGGTTATTAAGCACTCCAGAGACAAGGAATACCAAAAGATGTGGTTGCCCTCAGAAAATCAGCTCTTCTCTAGTGCACACACCTGGCAGTCTTTATTCAGTCTTTCTCATCTTTATATAGAAAGAGAGAAAATGAATATATGTATAATTAAGATAGGGCTGAATTTGCACTGAAATGAACCACATAATTGTAGGAATTCCTGATTTTGTATGTGCCTAAAATATCTTCTTTGAATAATATTTGTGTTAATCTTATTTTTTTTTATATTTATTTAATTCTGAAAAATTATTTAAACTCCAGAGATGCATTGAAAGAAGTCACAAGCAATTATATGCTCCTGCTTAATATTCAGAAGAAACAGAAAAGAAGCTGTTAAACTATCCATGGTCTGTGCCAGATCTGCAAATGTCTTCTCTGAAAGCTAATTACATCTTGGCATATGGAGTCTTGGCAAAAGTGTTGCAATAAAAATAGAGAACAAGAAAAGAACTAATTCTCTGCATTTAAAAAAAATAATTCATAGAGCAAAACTCTTTGGTCTCCTGCTGCTTGCAAGCTGTTAATATAGAGCAGAAAGGAACGTTTCCTAATTTAGTATGGACTTTCTTCTAAGAACTGCCAATTCTTCAGATGCTGGGGGACAGCTAGAGTAGCAGAACTGTCCAGAATATCAGAGTTATAATTGTTTTTCTCAGTCTCTGCTGCCTATCAGCAGAGACACTGGTGAGTAATCCAATTAAAACGAGCATCTCTCATTTGGAGACTTGAACCCTAACAAGGAAATCCAGGCTCCAATGAAGAAATGGGAGTTTGCCCTTAGCTTCAGTGAATCCAGGGTTGAAAGAACTGGCCTTGATTTTAGAAATCACTGATGGGCAGGAAGGACATTTGAAGTGCACGTGTAAAACTAAATTACTAATTAAGTTCCACTGACTAATATGGGACATTATGTTGCAAGTGAGGCTGTTAATTCAGAAAGATTCATCCCATCTACCTTTAGATTTCTACCATGTAGATGTCTGTCTCTCTCCTAGTCACTCCTCATACTTTTACAGCCATGGAGAGAAATAAGCAGCCAAAGATGTGAACTATCTGCTTTTGGTGTTTGTGACAGAGTGCCTCTTTCTCCTGTTCCACTGGAAGAGGACTCTCAGGCTGCATCTGTGCCGTTAAATTAACAGTGCTGGTCCTCCACAGTTCCTGGAAATTATTCCTGGTGCATTTTCTGCCTGGGACAAACTAGCATGGTCCCACACAGACCCCAGGCACAGCTGAGGAGCTAGCAGGAGCTGGCAGGAGCTGGGGTCATTCCCCTTGAGGGTGAGGATGCAGCTGCTCTGTTTCACAGGGAAAAGGATTTGTCCATACAGGAGCAGGCAGCTGCCCTTGGTGCCAGATAGGGGGGATGTAGAAATAACCTAGGGGACTTGGTCCAGTGTACAGGTGAGCTCTGGAGCTCTCTGCATTCATGACTTTTGTGCTTCTGGGTAGATGGAATGTTTTTTTTCTTCCTCATGTAGCAATTACTCCATGGCACAAAAGTTCTGTGAAGGCAAGGGCAAACATGGCAGTCAAGCAAAAAGCATCCTGTGTTGTAAGGCAAGATCAACAAACAGTTCAGGCAGCAGCAGAACTGAATTCCCTTGCCATTTTGATGCAGCTGGCCTGGCACAAAGAAACCCAGAGAGCCTAGAAAACAAGTTCAATATGTTGGAGCTGCTTTACTTAGAGCATTACTTAGAGCAAATGGAAACCCACTCATGTGCTCAGTTAATGCCAATATTGGCATTTCAAGTGTTTGCCTTACCACACCTGGCTCCTGTACACATATCTAGCAATATAATAAGTATTTTGACATTCATAGAGAAGGAAAGAGATTTAAAGCTAAACAAATACTGACATGACATATGGTGACAGTACATTGCTGGACATTTCTCAGATATCTTGCACTTTGTGCCTTTCAGTGCTCAAATACTTTTCTTCCAAGGTTTATTAAATGAAAGCTGATTTTGAAACACTTGGGACTTTGGGTATGTGTTTGTGAAATTCAATTTGACATAGAATAGAGATAATATTGGTTTACCTAAGGCCATGGAGAAAATCAGCTTCAGTAAGGCCAATCCCAAATCAGTTTAGAAGGGTGTGATTTTTCTAGAGTCTGAGTAGATATGCTATAAAAATATAAGGAGAATATTTTAACCATCCAAACAAAACTTTTGTGGAGATCAGAATCAGCAAAGAGATTGTAACCCAAGTGCCACTTAAATAAAAAATGACAGATCTTCAAATCACCAGGACTATTTAAGAATTTTAATTAGATTGCAGGTTGATATTTAACACCCATGTCATTTTCACCAGGAGTTAGTTGGAAAAGATACTCCTGCAATTTTAAACTATTTTCATGATATATAATGGAAGTATATAAGGCAAGTGTGTGACTGCTCATTTTAAAGCAAAACAAACCATGCATTTCTGTAAACTATTATTGACTGTGCTCTTGGTGGTTAAAATCAGGAGTGAAGAATCAGAACCATGGATTCATGGAAAGTCCTGAGCAGGAAAGGATCCACAAAGGTCATTGAGTCCAAGTCCTGGCCCTGCACAGGACATCTCGAGAACTCCACCTTGTGCCTGAGTGTGTTGTCCAAACATTTCCTGAGCTCTGTCGGGCTTGAGGCTGTGACCACTGTCCTGGGAGCTGTTCCAGTGCTCAAACACCCTCTGAGGGAAGAACCTTTTCCTGATATCCACCCTAAACCTCCCTGACACAGCTTCAGGCCATTCCCTTGGGTCCTGTCACTGGTCACGAGAGAGGAGAGATCAGAGGTTACACAAATCTCCTCTGAGAGCTGCTACCTTTGCTTGTTTAGGTTTTGGTGTGTAACACAGAATTATTGCATGATTCAGTTAGCCTGAAATGAAGAGGTAGAGTCATACCTCTTATGCTTGAAATTAAGTACATGTGTACTTTATTTGACCTAACATCCTCTGCATTGATAAGGATGACATGATCTGTAGGAACACTGCCATGGGGAAACACCAAGAAACCAATTCCTCTTATACAATGCCTCCCCCCACCCCCAGATTATTCAAATACATAAAATTTTTCAAGTTCATATTATTTCTGCAGCTTCACCTTGTACTTCATTACCAAGGACAACTGTAGTAAACAATCAAAACATTCTGATTTATGCTAATGTTTTCTTTTTATTGTGCTTTTCATTCAGCAAACAGAGTTGCACTAACCTTCCTCAGCAACAGGAACACTTTGGTCTATTAATAGAACTACTTGTTCAATGTTCAGCTATCAAATGATGTTAAGCATATTTCTTATTCTAAAAATAAACAGTAATAAAAAGGAGCAGAGGGCAAAACTTAATTTGAAAAGCCCCCAGATTTGCACTAAAACTGTGACTGAAAATGATGAAATTTATGAAGATTTCATAAGTAACTAGTGGTTTGTGCCATGTTTGCAAATTGTAGATAATAGGGCACTGATCAAAGTTGGAGGAAGAAGTGCCTGTGTTAGACTCAAGCCTAAGAACTGGGATTTAGTGAGAGCTGGCTTGGACTCTGAAAACCACTCTCCTGTGAGAGCCCCAGACCCATCCTCCATGTGGGAGCCCACAGGCATTGTTGGAACACTCCTGGCAGTCCATGAGCAACTCCTCAAAGAGCTGACAGGTAACCACAGGGCCTCTTATCCAGAGGATAAAGGTACACCAAGACCCAGGAACTATAAACTATAAAACCAGGGAGCCACATTGCCAGGAATGGAAAAATGAAGGTAATGTTTAACTGAGAGGGCAATTAAACAACTTCATGATAAATCAAGGAAAATCTTCATCATTACAGGCCTTTAAACCATGGCTGAATGCCCTGGACTATAAAAATTTTAGGTCAACTCCAAATTATGACCCCTGCTGTGCCTTGTGATATGATATTAACAACAGCATGACTGATCCCTTCCCTCTCTACACATTGAGTTACTTGCTTCAGGTTTTGAGGGAGATGATTTAAAATTCCCAATAATCTGAATCTCATCCTTTTCCCTGCTTCCCTACTTCCTATTAACAAATCTTCTTGAAGACCACCATGGACTTCCCTGACTGGCAGTGCAGGCAAGCACCACTGCTCTTCTGCAGTCTGTTATGGATGTCCCTTCCATGGGCAGAGCAGGAGAGGAAGCCACTGCCACTTAAATAGGGGGAATTTGGTCTCTGGATGGAGGTCAGGTCAGTTCTGTTACAGTTCTCTGAGAGCCTTCGAGTCCTCCTGCTGGAACCATCTTGGATGATTTGATCTAAAGAACAAGAGACAGATCTGGTATGAAAAGGAAATGGAATCAGTACTGAGGGTCATGAGCACAGGCCAGAACTGTGTCACTTGTGAGTTAAAACTTAGGTTTTCAGCAACTGAGGCTGTCAGTGAAGTCAGAGACGTCACATCTTGTTGAGAGTGAAATTAGGGCTGTTTGCGCAGGGTGCTCAGAAATAGCACAGTATGTAAATGCAATTAAACCAGTATCACTGATGACTCTGAGACTATGCCAGCAGAATAAGCCTTGGCAAAGCTGTGCCTGGCTCTGAGACCCCTCTCCCACCTCCCTTGTGGAACAGCTACTCCCTGGGGAATGAGGTGTGAACAGCCTCTGGCCTTGCAGTGCTGGTGTGGTTTTTAAGCTGCACCCAGCGGGGTTCTGCTGTCAAGACCTTCCTGTGCCCACCCACACAGCACTGGGGGAGCCTGGCAGCAGCTTCCCAGCACTGCTGTGGGACACCCCAGAGCCAGAGGAATTAGAACACTGAGGACACTTAGGGGCTGTCTCAGATCCTCAAGACCAGAACAGCAATCCCCAGACTTTTCTCAGATGTTTGCTAGTGTGCTAAAAGCAGCATCCATTGCTACGTGTTTTTCATGCTGTAGCCTAAAGCAGCACCATTTGTTCTGCCCTCACTGAGCAGAAATATTGTTTATCTCTTCCACAGACACCTTGCCTATATGCCATGACTTTCCCAGTACTTCCCAGTTGATCCTTTTTAGGAAACACTTGTGGCTCTTTTTTGGACATCTTGGCCTAGCTAATACCTTTCTAAAAGCTTCTGTTAGAACTAAGCCTGAATAAATTTGAATGTGAGATATTATTTTTCCTTAGGGCTGTGCAAATGTTTGTTGAAGGTAATCCCACTTCAGCAGCTAAATTCAGCTATGTGCACCCACCTGCAATTTGCTTCTGCTTAGTACTAACCTTTTTCAGAAAGGGTAACAGGAGGATGAGTAAAAGGTTTGTTCTGTTAAAGAAGATGAAAAGTGGAGTAGTTTAGTGTCATTGCTAGTATTCAGTCTCTGTGTGGGAAAGAAATTTCACAAACCACAGTATTGAGGAAGATTCTGTAGAGGTCCCAACTCCTCGACAGCCACTACAGAGAGAAAGGCAGCATGTGAAGGCAGTGATATTTTAATAGCCAGCATTGCCAAAGATACAGATCCAGACTGAAAAGAACTGTCCTACTTTAGAAGTATCTTTTTAAGATGCAGAAAGGATATAAGACAAAGTGTTTCAGTTTGGATTTTCTACTTTTGTTGCACTTGGTTTGGGGAATGCAGTGCCAGAGATTGCAAGTGCTTATGAGAAACAGAGGAGGCTGGAGACCACTGAGGCATTTAGGGCCTTGTGAATCCCAGTAATGGCAGCTGATGGGCTACAAGAGGCACAAAGCACAGACCTCTGCTGGCTAAAGCCTTCTGAGAAGGTTACAGTAGGAGCAGGAAATAAAATGGGATGTGCAAGAGTACAAAGGAGGAGAGAAACAAATCAGGCAAAACCCTGAATAGGAGAAAGACACTGGGAAAGCAAAAATGATGAAGGAGGCATAAGGAAACCATGAAGAGTTAACCAGATATGAGCCTGAAAAGCAGTAGGGAAAGTACAGTTTTTAAAGAGTTTTTAAAGAATTCTGGACTGGAGACACAGGTTTCTCCCACTCCAGATTTCAAGGGAAGTGGTTGTGAAGCAGCAGCTCCTTGCAAATGCTACTCTCTGTAACGTGTTCCTCCTTCCATTTTCCTGTTCCTGGGCTTGTTAGCCTATTTGTACCATCAAATATAAGTTGTGCCTATTTGTACTATGACATATAAATTTGTGTCCCTCTGCCTGAAGGCAAAGACATATTGATTTTACTTTTGTTTCAGGATTCTTTAGGCATTTTTATTCTAGTCTGTTCAAGTATAAGGACAAAGGGCTTTTTTAAATGTTTAGGTAGCATGCAAACCAAATTCTTATGAAGGTCCTGTTCACAAATTTTAGATAAAGTCTGAAGGACTTTTATGTTTACAAACCATGTTTGAAAGACTCTCAGAAAGTTTCTGGTCTTTGGTGCCAGCCCTGATGGAGTTCTTGTGGATGTACTGACAGGAATATGTAGAACTGGGGACTGAGATTGGTCTAGTTTGACTTTTGCAGCATGCAACACACTGAGAAAGGAAAATGTTGCTTTTGCCTGCTCATTGATTATGCTCTTGTATTGCATTAATTCTCAAACTGAACAGTTAAACTTAAGAAATTGTAAGCAAGTTGGAGACAAGTAATTACATAATGCTAGAAAGACTTTGGCAGGGAGAAGTGAGCTTTGCAGGACAAAGTAATCACAGTGGGACTAATTTAAAATTGTTGACTTAAAGGCAAATGATAGGAAATAAGACAAATCCTAAATTAGCCTGCTTGATTCTCACCCCTGCAATAAAAACCCCTCCAGTATTGTCCCAGGAAGCTTTTTACAATGGATACTTTAAAACATTTTGAAAATTAGTTTGTTTTGATTTCTTTAGTGTCAGACACCTGAACTGGTTTTAGGAAGTTTAACAAATACATTATTTAAGAAAATGTGTCAGTATTTGATTCTGTATTAGTTTACCTGGGAGATGATTATTTGCACAAAGCCTTTGGTTGGAGGGGCTGTCCCAGATGGATGTAAAGGGATACAGTCCACAAGCATCACCTTGCTGCAGTCTGCTTTTAAGGGATGAGAAAAATGTGTCAGATCTATTTTGATACAAAGCTGAGCAGTAAAAACAATAAAACCCAGTGATATGACAAATCAAAACCCAAGCCTGGCAACAGGAATTGTCCAGATTGAGGTGTTCACTGTACCTGTGTGTCTGACAGTTATTCTGCATAGTATGGAAGATCAAGTCTACATAAGCTTATATACATATAAAGGCATATAAATATATAAATCTCTCTGTATTTTAAGTCACCACCATGTCTGCCGACAAAATCTCCCAAATACATTGTTTCAGCATTCAGTATTTCCTCTGTGGGTGGCCTAAAACCCCTCCTCTGAACGATGTCTGTACCTGCTGCTCACTTAGGCCCTCCTTAGCAGCAGCTGCGCTATTTTCTCCATCGTGGTAGCTCCAAAATGACTCGTTATCACTTACTCTGCCTTGCAAAACATGGCCTCTGTGCTAAAGAGCATCCAGGGAGTATAAATGTAATCAGACCTGTTTCCTTTTGAAGGCCTGGAGCTGACTAATAATTGCCAAATCGAGAAGATGCTATAATAAAAGCTCTGCTACTCACTGTGCAGCCAGGGAGACTGCAAGAGAGGCAAAAAGAGCAAGAGGCAAGGGAATCCAAGTCAGATGCCAAAGGAGGATAAAGCAGGATGATGTGCTCCAGAGCATATTGTGGACTATAGCAAGTATGTTAGAAGTAATGAAGATTTTTTTCAGAGTTTACTCACTACAGGAATGCTTTATTCTGCCTTTGATCTGTGTGCAAATTTCTGCTTGATATCAGTGGGAAATCCCCTTGCTGTCTTTATCAGCCTGAGGATGTCAAAAAAGACTTTGCCAATCACTTCCCAATGTCAGTCATTTTCCAAATGAGCACTACTCTAATAAGAAATTGCACTCCTTCTGTCCACCCACTTTCCCCCCTTTATTGGTACATCAGCTTAATTACAGCAAATGTTGCCAGACCAGCCTTGAAGATTCCAATTTTTCTTTTTTTTTAAGCCAGAAAACCACAGGCAGCAGTGGTGCAGTTTCCCTCTGCTCTTCTGCTCATATTCTTTATTCCCCGATGGCAGGAACCTGCAGGGAGCAGAAGAAATTGAATTCCTGACCTCCCTGTATTTATGTTGATAATGAAAGAAGCTCGTGGGTACATTCATTCTGGAACACATCCACTACCTGGTTTTTGAGAAATGAGCACTGCTTATTTTGTCTGGGTAACTCAGCAGTGATTACAACCACAGTAGTGGTCCAACCTCCAGGCTGCTTGCAGCCTTTCCCTGGGAGTTACAGGGAGGGAGGGAAAGCTGTGACAACACTCACTAATGCAAGAGCCTGTGCTTTGCTCCCTGCCTGGGAAGGGGATCCTGGGGGAGGAAGGTGCTGAGGCAGAGGAGCAGGCACTGCAGAGCTAACAGTGTGTGTGCACTGGCTGCAGGACACATCCTCTGGCTGGTGGCTTTTGGCTTGCAAAGTGGTTGTTGGATGTTTTCTGCCCTCAGACCAGTGTGCTGCATCAGCCATGGCAGTGGGACACAGGCTGAACCCCACAAATCTCAATTCTGCTCCATACTGAGCAAATGCTTGTCTGGATCCTCTCATTACCTTTGATGGTAATGGTACCAAACATTACCTTTGCCTTGCTGCATCACTGTGGCCCTGATCTAAGTCTCCATCTCAGCTGGAGCTGGGTGAGCAGTGCCTGCAGTGCTCACAAAGGCCCTTGGGTTTATGCTCTGGAGGCTTTCCTAATACACAGGGAAAGTTGTGGCTTGAATACTGAAAAGCAAGTATTCCTATTTTCTACAAAGAATACAAAGAGGAAAAATCCCATTGAGACATTCTCAAATCTTTTTCCTTCCTTCTCCTAGAAACCACAAGAAATTCTGCTAAGAAATGCATTTGTCAAAAATATACTTGAAAAATAGATCACTGCCTTAGTATGCCCATGACTGGAGTAGGGGAATATTGTCCTCTGGAAATCTGGAGCTGGTGTTGTACCCAACATGGCACTGGAGGCTTCTGTGAACATCCTCTGCCAACAGCATCCAGGAGGAGCTCCTCTGGAAAACTGCAGGAACACATACCTGTGATAACCTAACCAGCCACTGAGTGTCCTCTTTGCTCCACAAACCTGGATGGAACAGTCCCTGTATGATAAAAAGGAGAAGGGATGGTTGACCCTCAAGGAGAGCTCAGATATAACAACTATTAGGAGCTAGACACAAACCCGTGGTATACTGGAGAACTTAATTAACTAACCTGCTTGAATAACACAGTGTGTTATCACTCTTTGATCTGCAGTTTCTTTCTGGTTTAAGTATTTGAGCCTAAAGATTGTTTCTAGAGAATGAAAAGAATAAATTTCTTTTTGTTTTCTCCAGCCTTTCAAAGCCAGGGATGGATTTGGCACAGTGACTCATAGGTTGAGCTGTGTGCACCAAAGCAATGCTTTCATGTCTCTCTCTTCCTACTAAGGGGCTGGATCTCACAACACAGTAGTTTTCCTCTTTCCTTCCCCATTAATTAATTGAAGTATATAATTCTTCTGAAATGGCCTCTGTCTCTCTTGCATTGCAGCAGATGGCCTGACTCTTTTATTTTCCAAGGTTTTATTGGCCAAGGTTTTCTATCCAGGGATCAAATGGTAACGTCATTTGAGCCAAGACTCTCTACTCAATGATCACAACTTTCACAGTGGATTCAGTCTCCTTCTCAGCTCTTGCTGCTCTGGCTTTTGGAGGCCTCCAGGCCTGTTCCCTGCTGAGACCTCAGAGACCTGCAGCCTCCAGCATGTCTTTTCCAGACCCTCCACTTATGGTCCTACATGGGCATGGGCATGCACAAAGCCATTTCCAACTGTTCTGAGATGCTCAGAGTAATTTTCATCTGCTGTTAATGTGCTGACTGCAAACACCTTTGCCTTTGCTCAGCCACTGGACTCTCAGCTCTCACTTTCTAGTCCCCCTCCTTTATAATCTCAAGATGACTCCAGTCAGCGCCTCCTCTTTGTTGCTGTACCAAGGGGCACAGCTGAGCACCACTGCAGCAATCAGAATGTATTTATTGGTTTCTTGCTTCTATATATAAGATCTTAGGAAGTTTAAGTTTGAATCCCTGCTGGGGCTGATCAGGAAATCATTAGGCTGAAGTAGAAGAAAATTAAATTCTAGAGAATATTGTTCTTCTTAAACTGTATTATTAGGATGCAAAAAAAGTGTGGAGACTCTTGCAAAAGGAAGGTCCTGCAAGCCAGAGAAAATTCTCCCCCAAGACTTCCTGGTGGAAAGAGAAACATGTCAGTGTCTGTGGATATATTTGCCACTTTGATTTAATCTGTGTATCTTCTGTGCTGACTTCTAAAGAGTTACTCTGTTGAGATATCAAATGAACAGCATTCAGTTTCCCCCAGCAATTCACCCTTGTCTAATTACAACTGTAAACTCAGAATATCCTCTGCAAGAGGGAAAATCTTCCTCAAGTCTGAACAAGAGCACCTGAAGATACTTGAAATGGTGGAGTTTTCATTTTGGCCAACTGGCAACAGTCTAATCACTAGAGCACACACCAGTGTCACATTCACTGTCCCAGGCTCATAGGTGGAGCTCTGACCTTAAACTCAAAGGCTGGCTCCAATTCCTGGGTCAGCTATTGACCTCTCTAGTCTTGCCCACTGCTCCAGTCAAACTGGTGAACAATCTCATGTCTAAGAATTAAGTAACACTATTGTGTGTGCTGAAGATTTGAGCATGTCAGATCTGCAGTACAAGCCCTCAGGTCTTAGCTTGGATGGAGGCAGTGACCTTGAAGTGTTACTCCAGAGAATTTGTTCCACTGAAGAGCCAAGCAAAGCCCTCCTGTCATTCCTCATTTTATACATCTTCAGAGTGTAAGCTGTACAGTGACTGACTTTCAAGCAAAGAATATTTGTGAATGCTTTTTTGTATCCAGGCACTGGGCAGTTGGGCTGAATATATTTCACAAAATCACATAGCAGCTGAGGATGGAAGGCACATCTGGAGCTCATCTAGTCCAATGCCCTGCTCAAAACAGGGTCACCTACAGCAGGCTGCCAAGGGCTATGTCCTGTTGAATTTTTAATATCTCCATGGATGGACATCCCTAGAGCCTTTCTGGGGAATACATTCCACTTTCAAACACCCTCACAATACAAAGGCATTTTCCTATTTTAAGTGGAATTTCCTGTATTTCAATTTGTGTCTATTGCCTCTTCTATTGTCACTGAACACCAGTGAGAAGACTCTCTATCACCTTTACTCCCCCAAAACTTTTCTTTATGCACAGAGATAAGATCCCTCTGATCCTTTTCTGCTGCTGGATTAATAGCCTGAGCTCTCTCAGCCTCTCTCTGTACAACAGATGCTCCAACCCCCTGATTATTTTCACAGCCCTTCAATGGACTGCTCCAGTGTGTCCACGTCTCTCTTGTACTGGGAGCCCAGCACTGGACACAACCTGCAGATGTGTCTCACCAGTGGTCACCTCCTGGCAATATTCCATCCATCACAGCCCAGGGGGCCACTGCTCCTCTTTGCTGCAACGACAGATTTCTGTGCCATGGTCTGCTTGGTGTCCACCATGGACCCCATGTCCCTACTGTGCAAAGCTGTTGTCCAGCTGGTTGGCACCCAGCCTGTCCTGGGGCCTGGGGTTGTGCCCTGGCAGATGCAGGGCTTCCTTTTCACGGAATCACAGAATCACAGAATCACAGAATCACCAGGTTGGAAGAGACCTTCAAGATCATCGAGTCCAACCTCTGTCCTAACCTCAACTAAACTAAACCATGGCACCGAGCGCCACATCCAATCTCTTTTTAAACACGTCCAGGGATGGTGACTCCACCACCTCCCCAGGCAGACCATTCCAGTATTTTATCACTCTTTCTGTAAAAAAGCTTCTCCTAATATCTAACCTATATTTTCCTTGGNTACCCTGATCCATGTCATCAATAAAAATATTAAACAGAGCTGGTCCCAACACAGACCCCTGAGGGACACCACTTCCTTTTTCCATGCATTGAATTCCATGAGATTCCTGCCAATCCTTTTTGCCATGCTGTTGAGGCCCCTGTGAATGGCAGCACGGCCCTTCTGTGTACCCATCACCTCTTCCAGTGCCGTGTCACTTGCAAACCCCCGGAGGGTTCACAGCCAAGCCCCCTCTGTCAGCCAAGCAGGTGTAAAACAGTGCTCGTGCCCAGAGCAGCCCGTGCTGCACCCCAGGGCCTGCCCTCTGCCCAGGCTGCTGCTGAGCCTGGCAGTGAGTCCTTTGTGCCCTGCTGTGCTGCCCCTTCAGAAGTTACCAGAGTGATCCAAGCCCCCACTGCAGAGTCTGTGAACGTGAGGCTGCTTCCAGTTGTCTGGAGAGGCATCACCAACCACTTTTTCAGCTCCAGTTTAGCCATATCAGCCACGTTTGTCTGACCACTGCTGCTGATCCATCACCTCTCAGCTGGCTCATCATCCCTCCCTAGGCAGAGCTCCACGCCTCTCTGCAGCTCTCACACACATCAGCTTGCTTGACTTTGCAGCCTGTCCTTCCTGAAAATCCTTTATGCCTCCACTGTAGCACTCCAGCCACCTTCACTATCTCACCACAACTCTGTGTTCCCAGTGAGACTGTGTTTGACAAGTTTTCTGCTACAAATAGGCTGGGGGTTTATGATTTAAAGATAAATGGTCAGGGTTAGCAGCTCTCAAATGCATATCAAACCTTAATGAATAACCCTCACAAAAAAAATCAACTTAAAAGATGAACTATATTGATGAAATAGAGCAATATGGGAAAGATGAAGAGACAGCAGCTCAGAAAACTAATACTCTCCAATAAAGCATTAATAGAGTGGGTAAGATTATGATTTAGTGAAATTTAGACCTCATGAAAGCCAGTGGGATCAAAATTCCCTTCAGAGAAGAGAAGAAGGAAACAAAGGCAAAGAAAGATCTTTGGCACATGGGGAGACAGTCCTTATTTTAGGACTAGGAAACAGAAGTGTGTGTCCCTTGTGGTGTTTCCCTGCAGGTGTAAGGGTTTGCCCTGCTAGGACAGCTGCTTTTGTGCCAGGACTGACTTGTAAAACCTGTGCCAGATGGAGATATGTGGCTGTTACTATTTTTTCATGTTCTTGTCAGTGCAGCCAATTGGTGAAACTTGTGCCTAGAGGAGATTTTTTCATTGGTATGGTTCTCACCTGGAGGCCTTGACTCAATGATTTCTTTTGCAAATACAGAGATGCTAGAAAGGAAATAACATGCCCTGATGTTTTGCAAATTTTTCATGGTTTTTGTCTTTCTGCTTCATAGCTATGTATCTCTTCTTATTCAAATTATAATGCACTTCCTTCCTCTTTCTTCTTCTCTTCATATTTTCATGTTTTCCCTATTCAGCTTGATGATTTTTTTTTTAACAGTGGTAATTATTGGAGGTTTGTATTAATCATATTTGTGTCAGTTTGTACCCAGGAGTTCAAGAAGAATGAGTCCTTTTAGTATTCAGGCAAAACTGTTCCTTTGATAAAAACCATCAACAGAAGAGATCCCCCACACAGACAGAGTCTAAGATGTATTAGACAATGCACTGCCCACACATGGTATGTTAAAATTCTCTCTGCTTTCCTTTCTCTGCACAAATTGTGCCCCAGGTCCAGACATGCAGTTCAGAGATAATCAGCTAGTCAGAGAAGGTGATACCTTGGAGGAAAGGAGTGAAGGATATAAAATAGTGCTGAAAATGTGGGAGCAGTGAGGAAGGAGTAAAGCTGAAAAGGAGAAGGTTGAAGTGAATCCTCGTGAGGGGAAAACTGTCACACCAAATGTCCTGGACTGAATGGAAGCTCTGGGCAAGGTTCTTCAGGAAGACTCTTCCATTTCGTCACAAGGAGCAGAAAGGAACCCCTCACTTTCTAAACTCTTCTGAAAGGAGTCTGGGTGTGTCTGGATCCACATCTAGTCCCAGACTTGGTCAGTGACTTGTGTCTAAAGGATTATATAGCTGTAATTGAACCTTCACATGTCTTTGTCCCACAGGATTAAGGATATTAAGCCAAATATATGAATAAAATAAAGGATTTATTTAAATTGATGATGATAATGATAATGATTAGACTAAGAGACTTTAATCAGTATTATTTACTACAGAGTATATATAGTTAACTACTAATATAGTGCATGATTTATCAAATTAACAATTTCAAAGCTAGATTAATAACTGTTAAGTAAAGATTGGTGTTACTCATCCATATCAATGACTTTGGGCAAACCTCTTTTGCTCAGCCTGGAGGGGAGACCTGGACCAGGGAGGAATCTCCATGCACTCCTGGATGGGGTATGTTAGAAGTCCCTGCCATGAAAATTTGGGCTGGACTTTTATATTATTAAGTGGCTGACTTGTCAGTCAAATGTTTCTGGGTGAGCTGTGAGGGCCTCAGCAGTGCCAATTTCAGCTGGAAAACCTTGTCTTCACATCCTCTGAATGTTACACTTAGGGATTGATGAGTCAGGCTCATCTCAGCACTCTCCAATACCAAAAGCAGTGTGACCCCACTTCTCCATCCACTGATAATTTTTGCAAATCAGGCAAAGTTCAAGCTGATTTATCCCCCTTAGGCAGAACATCCTGCTACACCAGAGCTTTCCAAGGAAACAGGCATCTCCACTTTGGATGCTCTTGTAAGTGCTCCTATCAGGGAGCACCTATCCCAGGCCTTCATGGCAAGGATTTAAGGTATTACCTGGGATAAGGAAGCACATAATGTTCCCCTGAACTGGGAATCCTTGGAAGAATTCATTGCCACTGATCCAACAGCTACAGGACATAACAACCCAGTGTGGATTTAAACACCACTTGTCTTTTCTCCCAAGCTGCTTTCCCTGGAGCAATTTTTTCATTATCTCTGTTTACTAGGGAAGACTTAAGGAATAAGTACAAGAATCCTGTCTTCTTGATAAGCCTTAAAATTGGTACAGAGCTTGCAGAGCTGATATTAATAAAGGATCGCAACAGTTCAGCTATTAATACATTTTCTCTGGCAGAGCTTAGCAGAATATGATGAATTCTGGGTAGACTATGTTATGCTAATTAACATAAATATAGGAAAGCCCTTTTCCCTTCTGAATATCAGAACACTCCAAATGAATACTGCAGTTAACATATGCACACAGGAACACAAGATTATATGTATCACTGACAACATCATCTTATTAGCTGTGAGCATATGTTTTGTACAAGGAGAGGCTCTGATTGTTAGAGGAAGGGCAGGATGCTGTCAGATGAGGTGAAGAAAAGAAGCTGCCAGTGGAGCTCTTTGGATACAGTTCATGGATACAACCTTGGAGACTTCTTAAGACTGAAAACTGCCTGTTTCTACACAAACATTCTTCTGTAGAATGGCTCTTTTTTGGGGAAAAAATATGACCCAACCTCCTCCTCCTCCTTATCACATTAATATCAGTTAATTAATGTGAATTTTTTTTCCCTTTTAATAAGAGCTATTATGTAAAGAAACCCAAGCCCCCAAAGATATCTTTCCCTTCAATAGTTCAAATATTCAGTTCTATGGAAATAAACTCCCTTGTCTGAAATGCTTCCTTGTACCATTCCCAAATATAATGACTCCATAAGAATAAATGGCTGGGGGTGGGGAGGTGTTGTTTGTTTTCTTTTCCTTTAAATACTGTTTTGAAAAAAGAAATGGAGAAACCTCCAATGCTTTTGTACTCAGTTGACAGAATTGGATGCTGGAATGAAATATTGCTTTTAGAAAGATAACCAGGACTGTGTCACAGTGGGAGCTACAGTGGGATAATGAAGCACAATCCTTCTAATTACAAGACTGAAACAAAACAAAATGCTAATGCTTCACACAGAGTACACAGACACAGTAGATGTTGCTGAAGTGGAGGTCTTTATATCTTTTCCCTTTGTTTTAGCAACCTGTTAAGCCAGCCACAAGTTCTCTGCTACTATGATTGCTCACATAAAGCAAAGTTTGGCTCATGTATGTTGATGGCACTGATAGAGTGATTTAAGCCCCTGAACCAAAAGTGGTGATTTAATGAGCAGCAGCAGCTTTGGATTTGAAGGCAGAAGTTTGGGTCAAGGGTATCTAACAAAAGGCCAAGGGTCTCTGCCACACACTGCTGAACTGAGCTCCTGTTGGCACAACACTGAATTTACTGTAGGCTCTGGTCAAACTTTTGTCAGGCATCTGATGGAGAAGTCCATCAGGAATGGTGGAATTACTAGGTGGCCTTGAGGAACCTGGTCTAGTGCAAGGTGTCCCTGCCTACAGAGGGGGATTGGAACTGGAGATCTTTAAGGTCCCTTCCAATCTGAACCATTCTATGAGTCTGTGTTTCTAGTAAGTTGAGGCTGAGTTGTATTTCCTCTGTGAATGTTTATGAACAATTTTATACATGAAAGTGGCAAGAGGAAGTGGAAAGAAATGGAAGCAGAAGTTTCTTTCATTTTCCATTCACAAACTGATAAAAGATTCTGTTTTCTTCATCTCAAAACTAAAAAATGACATCAGGTGCTGTATTTGAAGGACTCTAAGAAAATAAGGATATGAGCAGCCTGATCTAGCACAGAAGTCAAAGCAAAGTTTCCCACTTTCTAGAGTCTTTCTTCTAGAGTCCCACTTTCTGTCTTTCTACAGTTTTACATTTGAGCTTTTTTTTTTCCTTTTCTTTTTTAAGAATGAAAATTTCTACTTGACCTGCATTGTAGTGCTGCATCATAAAAAATTAAGATGATACACAATATCTTCTATTATTCAGTATTACTGTGAAGATGCATTAAATGGAGTATGTTTTTCAGACATGGGATGGTCTGTCTGCTGTTACTTATGCTACAGGAAATTCTCTGGGGGTTACATTATACAACTCAGGATCAGTTTGAAATAACACAGTCCCACTTGGTTCCTGGTAATCACATTGGTGGTGCACTTTGCACCATCCTATGCACAGAATGTCTTGTATTATTCAGATACAGCTTTTTGGTCTCTGTTTTCTTCGAAGTGCACAAAACACAGGAGAAGGTTGTGAAAAGTTCATGTTTTGGTGAGCCAGAGTTTGTGATTATGGTTCTAGTCTATGTGTTTGCCTTGTAAAAGGAATGTATGTATATGTACCTAGACCATAGGCCTGACTGCACCAGATTCATCCTTTCTTTTCCAGACTGGAGGAAGGAAGGTGAAGTAGAACAGAACCCAGCCTTCAGACATAAAATCCAAGAAGTTTTTGTTTGGTCTTTTTCATTAAATCATAGATACTTCTATTTTAAAAATGCCTCTATCAGCTATTCTCAATACAAACAGACTTCTACATTGGAATACCACATAAGTGTGATAAAGGCAAAAATATTCTCCACAGTGATGTGTGGGTTAAAGACAAGCTGGTTAGCAGAAGTGTAATACCAATAATTTGCTTTGGCCATAGAGCCAGATGCTTCAGAGAACAAGTATTTCTCCTTCTGTCCCAGCAACAATTTATTGGAGATCTATATTTAAAGCCATAGATAGCAAATGTCTGGGAGAGGGCTGCAGAAGTACAGCTGCTCCAATCACAGTCTGCATAATTTTTATTATCAAGATCTAAGAGTAAGACCTGCAGTGCATGGCTGCAGTTCTTTGAGCTTTAGGGTGGACTCCTGCAGTCCGAAAATTAAGTGATCTAAGCTACCTAACATTTCTTTGGATTTAATTGCTCAGAAACATATGGGGATTTTTTATATAGGAGGTCTTGAATATTGTAAGGTTTTTTTTCCTTTACATGTGTTCTCTGTCAACTAGGTAAAGTTAAGATTTCCTCTGTCTCACTGGTGCACTGTAAACATTAGTTAAGTGAAGAGCTGGAAGTATTTAATTATTGTGATAATATGAGGCCATTATATCCCATTGATTGTAGGTAACTGGCTCTAGGGAATGCACTGTATAAACATCTGAAGTGCTTTCCAGATACTAATTATTGCCACATCATCTCCATTGGAAGGTAGGGAAATTAAGGCATGGAACAATGAGCACTGGGATTTTCAAACACCACAGATCCCAGTCTAGACACTGAAATCCTCACTGAATTTTTCCAACCAAATGCAGGGTTTTGGTCGTTCCAAGCTTGCTGGAAATCTGTTGTGGAAAGACAGAGGTATTCAGAAGACCTGAATGAGGCCTTTTGGTCTGGCCAAGTTGTCCTTGCCTTCAGTTTTCCATCAGTTCTGTTAGTGCAGAGCTTCTGCTGGTTAACACAGCTTGTGCTCTGGGCCACGAGCTCCCTGTTGTGCTGTGAGCTGCTGCAGTGAGACCTGGAAATGCCCAATTCATCTTCCCACACCTCCTACCCTTCCCAGTGGGACACCTTTCAGTGTCCAGGAGCAGCAGCTGTGGTGCAGCCCAGCCCTGTCAGAGGCAGGATGCTGACAGGCAGCTGGGGGAGTGGGGAGGACGTGGGCTGCCCTCCAGCATCCACAAACTGCAACGTCGCGTTAATGCATTTAAATTAATGCTCTTGTAGCTTCCTGGGGACGACAAAAATATCTTGTGGTACAGGCACTTCCCCTTTTAGTTCCCTCCAAAGAACAAGGTCTTGACAGTCTGGAAGAATGAATTCTCTTTTTGAGCAGAAAGGTCAACTACAGGTGAAGGAGCTGCGCTGAGAATACCTTTAAACTGCTCTGTCTCTGGCCTCCAGGATGAATTGCTGGGAGCTCTTTCTCCAAGCCTGGATATATTTAGACTTTGTTTGATAGATCACTCTTCTAAGGGCACACTGATTGGGCCAAGATAGGAGTTGTAATTCAGCCTGGAAGTAGATAGTGATCTGGCAAAATGGATCCTCATCTGCATCTCTTCCTCCGAGCTCTTCTTTTTATTCACTTACTCCCTTCTGTGCTGAACTCTGAGAAATCCACAAGGGCCACCAGGACTCAAAGGAACAAGAAAGTACTCAGGAAGACATTTAAATACATTTAAATATCTTGAATTGGTGGGATTTAAACTTCAAGAGGCTGATGAACTGGAAGCTTCTGCAAGCAATAGCAAAGTCTTGGGATGAGCTCTGGACCTTGCACTGCCCCCAAACCTCTGCCATGCAAGGGAAAATAATTCCTAAGACCTCACATCGTGGCATTAAGAGAAACCTTGAACCTGTTTTATTCCCCCATGAAATTGCAAAGGTGGATTTGCAGTATCCTTCTGAAACCACAGAAAGGTGCCCAAGCACTGCTCCAGGAAAGTGTCCCCACGAGGATCAACCACCAGGAATGGTAAATGCCCATGGCAGAAAAGAGTGACCACCAGATCCCCGGGGTCTTAGCTTGTCTTATATGTTCTGCAAACAGAAAAATGATCTCTTTTTACCTTAATAGAGAGACAGCCACCTTAGATAACCAAAATCTATGGCTGCAGCAGAGTTAAAAGTAAATTCTCTGTGGCCAATCTAAATTGCTTGTGCCCTAGGGAGGAAGGCACAGCACCCTGAACTTCCTCTGCTTGAGCAACACCCCTCAGCCACCATCAGTCTTTGCTGGGTGGAGTTTGGGGTGTACAATGGTACAACAACACACAAACATAGGGAGAAAGAGATGCCACACAGGAAAGGAACAAAAACTGGGCTCTGGCTGCTGTCAGGTTGCTGACTGCAGAGAAATGACATAAAAACAGCCTTTGCAAATTCAGTTGCATTAAAGGACCTCATGCAACTTCAACAGTAGTGCAGGCAACCTCAAGGATCCAAAAGGACCATGAGAGCAAGTTGTTCAAAATGCTGCATTTTGGCTTTGGCCATGTTTCCAATTTTATTACTACTTGTTTGAACCTCTAAAAGAGAGCTTTGAACTGGTAAAACACACACCTCAAACCAATCTTCAAAAGAATTTTTTTGATTCTGTCTAAGCTTCTGCAAAATAGGTAAAAACCCTTTATTCAATTTTACCTTTGATAACATTTTCCCATTAACATGTTTTCAGTTTGAAAAAAAATTCCCTCCAGTTCAGTTTAAAGTCCCATCATGAGTTCAAGGGTTTGAAATCATTCATGTCACAATACTTTTATTCTCATAGCTTGCTAGAAGCATCTACCAAAGACTTCAACATCCTGGATACCACAAATGATCTTCTGCCTAACAAAGAAGATCAAGCTGTAATTAAGCTTGAGTGTTCCTCAGTTTGATTTCCAAGAAATCCAATCCAAGAAGTCCAAGAAAGCAATCATAGAATCATAGAATTATAGAATGGTTTGTGCTGGAAAGGACCTTAAAATCACCCAGTTCCAACCTGCTGCCAAAGGTAGGGCAAGACTAGACCAGGTTGCTCAGAGCCTCATCCAACCTCCAGCCATGGTCACAGCCCAGCATTTGCTGCTGTGAAAATGAGCTGGGACAGAAAGATGAACATTCAGCCATGCATGGAAGAAATATTTTGTCTTTTCATCAAAAAGTGAGAGAATAGAACTGATGTTTATCTTGGGAGCCCAGGAGGTTATGACACCCTCTTTAAAAAGGTGAAACACTGCAACACTGAGTGTGAGTTCAGGCTGCCTGAAGATTCAGACAAATATGTGGCCTTGCTACTGAACCTCAGTGGAAAATGTACCAAATCTTCCCAGTTTCCAGGGTCACAGATCAGCAAACAGATTGGGAACAGCCTGTTCAGTCCCAGCCACTCCCTGCTGCTGCCCTGGCTGCCCATGTGTGTCCTCAGCATCCACCCAGGAGAAAGTCCTGCCTGATTAAACCCCCCTGAAGCTCTGAGCATGATGAACTGTTCAGATGCTGAATAATTATTTGCTCAACTTCTTGTTGAATGATTATTTTAATGACTTCTTGCCAAACTTTTCCATTTTGTTGGTTTTGTTTTGTTAAACTGAAATAGAATCAGCTTTCAAATTACTTTTAGTGAGCAAAAAACTTGTTTTCCAAGCAAAAAACTTCTCCAAAAACTTGTTCCCAAGAAAGAATAATAATAAAAAGAAAGAGCTTAGCTTAGCACATATTAATAAAAAAATTGGTTTCTCCTTTTTTAATCAGGTCAACCATTCAAAAGAAAACTCTGAGTGTCTTTAACTTATTGTTGAAGAATTTCCATGGGTTTATGTTCCTGTCAAAGTTTCCAGGTGTTAGACCACCATTCCCCTACCTGGGATGTGCTCCTCAGTTTGCCCTGAACTAAATTACTGATGAAACTTTAGGCACTGAAAGGAACCATCTGGTGGAGAGGGGACTAACAGATGTGCTTTCACTGTCAGTGCCTCAGTCCACACACTTCAGAACTGCACTGCTGAACACCTCCTTGCTCACCTGCTCATTAATAATGCAGCATGCCTGCTCTTGCAGTGCTGAGGGATCCCATTCATCATGCCAGGCCCTGTGTAGGACCAGAAGTTGCAGTCCCAAAGCACTCAAGCCCTGATGCTGCAGTGAACTGTGAGCGCTGGCCCTGGAAGGAAATGAAGCACAGGACCAACTCCTCAGGAGCTGAGACAAACCACTGAATGGTACATGGAGTCATTCTGGCCACAGCCACACAGGGAATAGGTAATAGTAGGAAAAGAAAGCAAGACCTTTCAAGTGCTGCACCTACATATTAATTTCCAATTCATCTCTCCTCCTGAACAGATGAGAGCAAATCCTTCTCCTTCCCACTCTGTCTTCTAGACACACTGCGAGTCTCTGCTCAGTGTCTTTGGATTTTTCATTATGCAATCAAGCTAAGCAATAATATGGTTTAAGGAGCACATCCATGCTGCCCCTGCTCAGGTATCCTGGACTCACCCAGACCCACATTGGCAATGGTCCAGCAAGGTTGGCTCCATAGGTGGGCAGAGGGTTATTCCAAAGCAGAGCCTTGTGACTGTGTTCTCATGGCTAATTCCTAACCAGGCCTTTGGGGCAACAGGAAAGAGAATGGTAATAGAAAAACACTGCTCTGACAGTGCAGGGTCCCA
Source organism: Notiomystis cincta (assembly GCA_013398075.1). NCBI lineage: Eukaryota > Metazoa > Chordata > Aves > Passeriformes > Notiomystidae > Notiomystis > Notiomystis cincta. The sequence goes on from VZRX01008238.1 coordinate 169,719, forward strand.
CATCATTCAAGGTGGGAGGTGTGGACATTTTTTCTCCAGAAAAGTGGAACAATATTTAATTTGGCAGATTCACAGTGCACCCCTTGCTCACTGAGCTGCAGGAATTATGTGATACCTGGGAGCTGCAACAAGGTTACAGCCACACCATAGTTTCTTGCCTGAAGTCCACTTTGGTACTGTGCAGGCTGATCAACATTCATCTTTGTGCAATAAAATAGAGTTTTCTGCAATAGACTATGAACCCTTCCCTTTCTGAACACTAGCACACAGAAGGTGCAAATTATGGAACAGAAAGACAGCATTTGAGAACAACAGAAGCTGTGGATTTGAGAGCATCATTCAAAGGGAACTTGTGTATTAGGGTGGGCCTTTCCAGCTGCAAACTTAAAGGAAAAAATGTTGTGAGCTCCTGGTATTGTGCAGCTCACTGATGCTTTCAGCATGGAGAGACTGCATGGGCTGGGGAGCTGTGCTTGCCTGTGCAGGAAAATGTCCATCTTGAGAAAAGCCACCTAAAAACTGGGATATGTGTGCTGTGGACTTGAGGGTTTGCTGATCCTTCAGAGCTGCAGTGTTTGGAAAGCCCTGGAGGAGCTGCTTGTCAGAGACTGCTTCCAATGGGAGAGGGAAGTGTCGTCTTGGAAATGAGTGGGCAAGGAAAACGAGGCTGCAAATAGATGTTCAGTTTTAGATTTGTGAAGACAGAGGTTGTCCTAAGACAGGGCAATTTCTCCCTCTGTTTGGGGAAGAGAGAAGTGGCATCCTTGGAATGAATGGGGTGAAATCTTGCTGTTACCAAAGGCACTGTAAAGAAACTTCCCCTCAGGATCATTGCCAGCCCATGGGATGTTCTCCTCCCAAGGGTGGAATTTGAAGTGGGGATGGGATACCTGTACAAACCAGAGCTGGGTTACACGTGTCAAGGACCAATAGCTGTAAATCACAGTGTAGTTCTGGGCTAAATTCCTTGAAATTAAAATATGTGTCAGCTCCTTCAATCAATCCTTTGTGCAGCTGGGTGTTCAGAAACAAGAAGTGAGGTAATATTCAGCTGAGGAGTCTCCAGCCTTGGAGATACTCAAAAGACATCTGGACATGATCCTGGGCTGCTGGTGGCCCTGCTGGAGGAGGGGGGTTGGATCAGGTGACCTCCAGCATCCTTTCCAACCTCATTCAGTCCTGATTCTCTGATTTTGTGAATATCTGAATACTGCTTCCACTGAAGTCATTAGGACTCTCCTGGAAGAGGACTGCTGAGTGTTGTAAAGCAGATTGCAGCACGAGGGCTTGCCAGGCCACATCACTATTTCAGTGTGTGTGATGCTTCACACAGCCAGTTACAGCCCCACCCAGAGCTGGGGGTGAAGCTGTACCAGTTATTCAATCACCCTCATATTTCATCATCAGTGATGGAGCCCAAGTCATGGAGAAACACAATTCTGGCACAATTCTGGCACAATTCTGGCACAAAAAGCACTTGAAGCAAAGACCTTTTCTGTCTTGCTCCACTAAAAGGGACTTGACTGAGGAACTTGCAGTGGATCCATTTATAGCAATCTAAAACTGATATTCAGAGGTTTCTGCCATATGTAACCACCACTCCTTCCTCTTTTCTACTTCAAATTGTGCCACATGGCCATTCCTATCCTGCAGAAAATTGGAAGCATTGGTTAAATATTTCTAGAAAATACCTAGGAGGTTCTGGTTTGCTAAGCCTGGCTGCTTCCTTGTATGAAAATGGCACCATAAAGGAAACCAGTGGGTAAATTTCTTGCAAGACACATTATTGCAAGCATGACTTCTGCAGGTCTGAAGGAAAAGGAGGAATTTGATGGGAGCCCTTTGTAAAAACAGTCACAGGCTGCACCTCCTAGTAACTCTATAGTGACTGATGTTGAATCCATAGCACAATCAGATTTTCACTAGTGACATTCCAACAGATTATTTTGATGCTAGGGGAAAATACTCAATTGAGAGGCCCACTTTGACAGGGAGAGACAATATTATCTTAGGCACAATATGGAACCTTAAAAATTATCTGAAATGAAATGAAGTCAGTAATGATTTCAATATGTGTTCTTCCAAGTTGCCATCTGTCACGATGAGAGTTCAAATGCCTGGATTTGGGGTTGATTGTGTGTTGTCCCAACACCTGGAAGGGAGACTCTCACCTTACTTTCATTTACTCATAGTCAGGAGGGGAAGTGAGAAATTCCAAGAGACTCAGAAAAAGTCATATAACATGAGACTGAGTGATAGAAAGTGAAAAACTCATGATAACCCATCTTTACCTTCTTGTTTTCCTTCCCTGAAGAATTTTTTCAGACAGCCCTTTGACTTTTAATGATTTAGTGCTGCCCTGCCTTGTGTGCTAAAGGGCCATGCCTAAAAATGAATCATGATGAAGTAGATTCAACCATGTGAAAGGGTTAAGCTCACTGGGTTGAGAAATAAAAAAGTTTTGGATGAGTAGTTTTCTCAAGAAAGTCAAGGACTGGGATGATCAGAGCTCAGCACAGATGGAAACCCAAGGTTTGAAGGTAGTGATGCAATGTAAGAACCTTGCTGGCTGAAATCCCTCTTCCTGTCTCAAAAACAAAGTCTGTGCAAAATGATGGGATGAGATTATGGATGCACACATACTTTGTGACTGTGACAGGGATTCACTAAGGGGAGCATGAGTGAATTATGGATGCTCTTTTGATTGGTTTTCAACGATCTTTTAATGGCATTAAGACAGTGTGAAGTTACAATGTATTGATTTTCTTTTGCCCCTGCAGTAATTTGCAGTGGTGATTTATTTTCCACTTTATGTTTTCCATGAAGCTGGCAGGCAGAGAGCCCCATGGCAGCTGGCAGTTGGTCTCCCCTTCCTAGGGAAGCTCTTGTGCTCCGAGGGTGTGAGTGCCAGGGAACTCGGTGCTCAGGGAGAGCAGAGTTGGCACAGGGAGTTTCTGTGGCCTCATTCCCACACTGGCATGCAGGGATGTTTTCTGCTGGGCCAAAGCTGCTGCAGTTGCAAACCAGGGAGCACTTGCCCTGCTAGCTCTTGGACCAGGGGACCTGGTCTGGCAAGTCTTTCCCTCACGTGAGCACTGTGAAGGTATTTTACAGTTGCTGTTTTCTTTTGTTGGTTGTTCTTTTTTTTTTTCTTTTTTAATGAATTTTATCCGCTTTGGGACCAGCAGCACCAGCCCTACAGTTATTTTGACTCTGAACATACAGCTAATATAGGCTCTGGCTTCCACTGCACAGAAAACAGCTTGGGGCAGCAGCTACTTTTCATTAGGTTCATCTGCAATCTGGGGAAGGAAGAGCTGCCTGTCACAACAATCTTTTGTTTTTCTGCACAGCTTTGCGATTTCATGGACATCTCAACCACTCTTCCACCAGCAGATTTAGCATCAGACACTGATTTCAGTCTCCCCATCACGACTGTTGTGTGCCTGACCTGGTTTCATGAAGTTCATGCAATGATCTGGATGCCAGTGTGACATTTTTATCAATTTGACCACCTGCTGATCACAGACCATAATTTCAAGCTAAACTAAGCTATAGCTTTTAAAAATAAAGATCAAACCTGTAGCTCTGACTTAGGACCCTGTCTGAGAATGCTTCATGTTTGGTTAGGCTATTTTGTCTTGTTCCAACCAGTTGTTCTTTTTGGGCTACTCTTTGTGTTGGTTTAAGCCACATTTTAGATTCCTTCAGTGCTAATCCCTAAGAAACAAATGCTTAAAAAAAATTTGACATGTAGCTGTAAGGAAGAAGGAGGATATGGATGCACAAAGAAGGAACAGAAAATGTTGCTGAACACAGAAGTCACAGTATAAGATTCAGGCTGGGTGTTTGAACAATGCAGCTGAGACAGCACAGTCTGTGTCTGGGTTAGCAATCCCCTAAATCAGCCCCCATGGGGCTGCAGGTCTCTTTCAAAGCCAGGCTGCTCCTGCTGATACCTGGGGTATCAGAGCTGTACTTGCAGTGTCTCATTTGGCATTCAGCAGCAGGGGCCTCCAGACCCTGCTCAGTCATGCTGGTAGATTCTGTGGGCATCCAAGCAGTGAGTTTTAACAAAATGATTAAAAGGGAGGTAGGTTTGTGTGTGAATGGAGTCCTCCTTAAAGCTTTTGGAGCTTCTGAGGAACGAGCACAAGGATGCTTGATGGAGCTTATACCAAAGTTTACGTGGAAGTTGGTGTTGGAGACCAGCTAAAAATGGGATTAGGTCTTGTCACCCTAAATGAGAAACTAGAAGCCTTGAAGTACAGCAAAAATATTGCTTGATAAGGTAGAGGAGCCAGAAGAAGGATAGAAAGAAAAGGGCAATAATATTGAACATGACTGCTTACACTGAAACTGAGGCCCCATTTACTTTTGTGGTTCTACAGCTTCACCCTCCATGCACTGGCTCTTGCTCCACATATAAGACTCCTGAGTCAAGAGGTCCTCAAGCTTCAAATTTCTCATTCCAGGAAATGATCCCCGTGGTTCTGCTCTTCACCTGTCTCAAAGCATGCCCTACTAGAGCAGGACATGACATTCTCATGACAGCTTCACTCACAGCATAGTCAGTGCTGCTTTCTGTTCCTGGTTCCTAGATAGCTTGACCATTTTTTTAAGTAGCAAATCTCTGTTCCTCTCTCACTGAAGCTCATGAGCAGCTGTCTGTCCATTTTGCTCCTAAAGTCTTTTGCACAATAACTGATTTTCTATTTGCACTTTCCTTCTAGATGTTCCAGCTGAGTGTTTCTGTGGCTCTACCAGAACACACTCTGTGTGTTAATGTGATGTTTACCAGCACTCCTGTGCTTTGTCATTCACAAGAACTCAGATGATCTATGCAAAAGCCAAGATAAAGCCATATTATCTTGACCAACAGATATAATCCTGTTTTCCTCTGGTTTTAGGCTATAACCTTTTTGACTGAACCAGTTTTCTGTTTGATGAGGGTCAGCATAACCTACAGGGAGATGCCTATCAGTGGTCCCTCCAAAGGCTCCTGTCAGAGCCTGTCACAGCCTCCTGGCTGCCAGCTCCAGCTCGGCAGAAGCACTTGCTTTTGATTACAGAGATCTCCAGTGTCAGCCAAGGAGGTGGATATCAAACCTGAGCACGTTGGGTGCTGCCAGCAACACTTCATAAATAACAGTAATGGAGTGTAATTGCTCATTAAGCCTAATCATAGCCTGGAGCCCTCCATCTGGCCAACCTCCCTCCGAAATCAGCAGGAGCTTTGCCAGCAGGTGAGCGAGAGCCCTGGGGTCCCAAGCAGTGGTACCACCAGTGGGGGGCTGTAGCCCCGCTGTGGGGCTGATTCAGATCCCCCTGGAACTGTTGTGTGCCTTTGGATGGATTTAAAGACTTGAGCCAGCTCCCTGCTTTCCACTGCTCAGCCAGCACGGCTACATCTGCGCAGCAGTCATCCCAGATGGAATATGGAGGAGGAGAATTCCTGACACTGAGCTGTGGGATTTTAATTTTAGAGAGGTGATGGAAACTCTTTCCTGTTGGGTCTCAAGTGGTGGTTTGTATGGGCGTGATTTGAGGCTTGAAAATGTCTCAGAAGCCTGCAACTGAAAAACCCCAACATGTAATTGATATTGAAAAGTGTTGTGTCCCTGGTGTAAGTGTTATAAAAGCCAAACTGGTGTGCCTGCCTATCAACCACCTATTGCTATCTGACACTGGTGCAAACCTTTGCAAGTGAAAATAATTTACTGCCTCCTCCCATGAAAATTATTTACCATCCCCATTTCGGTTTGAACATTTACTGTTGTGGTTCAAAGCTGTGATGAATTGGTTAGCTATAAATTGTCTTTCCTCTCCCCTTCTCCTCCCACCTCTTCCTAATGTAGCCCTGGGATGAAGGCTAAGGCATAGGGCGTTAACTGAAGCAAGTGCTCCATTCTCAGTGCCCCATACATCCTCGCTAATGCTTACAGCTCCCCTGTGGCATTGGGAAGTGTAATCGCTATTGTACTGAGGTAGAACAGGAGCTGGAGAGAGATAAATGGCCTAGTTATCAAAACTTCCTAGCCTCCCACAGCCCTCCTTGGGAATACAGCTATAAATGACTTTCAAATGATGCTGATAGATGGTAGCTGAGCAGGCAGCAGAACGTGTGCGGTCCCGCTGCTGCTCCCGGGCCGCCCCTTCCTGCTGAGAAGGTCAGGAGAGCTCAGCAGTGCCCCACGGGCGGCTCACACGAGGCACGAGCAGCAGGAGCCGCTCCGTCTGCTCTCTCCGGCTCCGCGGCAAACCCCGGGGGCTGCACAGGCTCCAGATCGGGTGGTGACTGAGGCACGTTAATGCTGGAGCTTGCAGAACTGAGGGAAGAAATGCTTTTTCTTCGCTGGCACAGAATCCGCCCAGTTTAAACCTTCAGAGGTTGAAACACGGGAGGGAAAAGAACCATTTTTCCCCCAGCTCTGCAATGACAGAAGTGCCATTTCTGCATGACCCGGGATAGTCTGGTCCAAAGCAGCATTGCCTGTGGTGGGTCCAGAAATCACCTCTAGCAGCTCGCTTTGCATATGTTGTCCTTCCTGGAGTGTGAAACAGGGGAAGGACTGCTCAGATCATAAATCCCTCAGGAATGGAACACGAGCAGATAGAGTAGGTGGCAAATCTGCTTCTGAGTCTGGAAGGGCTCTTGGGTGTTTTGGCATCTCTTCAGGAGATACCAGGAAAACTCCCCCATCTGGAGGAGGAGAACCTCCCGTGAAAACAATCCGCAATCTGTAAAGCTTTGTATATTTATTTTATTTTATTTTATTTTATTTTATTTTATTTTATTTTATTTTATTTTATTTTATTTTATTTTATTTTATTTTATTTTAATT
>VZRX01008238.1:181179-332129 GCA_013398075.1 Notiomystis cincta
CAAATCTGACTTAGCCTTTGGGAGATTTCCTTTGGAAATGTCTCTTGCAGGTTGCAGGTCAGGCTACAGCCTATCCCTGTACTTTTCTGAGCTCACAGTGCTGTAGGTGCAGCCAATGTCCCCATGATGTTCTCTATTTCCCTTTGTGTTAGGCAGTGCAATACATTGTAGGAAACCCCTGCAGTTGTGCCTCATGGGATGTGTGCCGTGGCCAGGGAGACAGACTCGAGACCTGTCCACCTACACAAACCACCCAAATGCTTTATTTATGCACAGAAGCATTAATGAATAGAATGAAAAATTTAAACAAGTAAGATTTTTATTTTTCCAGTGTATTTTCAGTTGTAAGCACAACATATTTGGTGGATAAAGGACAGAGTCCAGAGAGGTAACATAATACAGATTGCTTGGAATTGTAATTAGTGGAAAATTTTCAACCTGACTTAAAGAAAGGAGAGGATGAAGGAGAGGTAGCTAGGAGATATTGTCATTTTCATATCATCTTCTGAGACAACTGCAGCCTTTACTTTCGTGGAAAAATAAGACTAGGAAAAGGTTTGGGATCAGATATTTCTTTTTGGGGAAGTGTGCAATATCACCTGCACTATGCTGGTGTAGATCACCACGAGGTACCTGCTGATGAGAGGGGGAAGCCATGGGGAACATTAGAGAACCCTGCTCTATTTGCCATGCACTCTTCTCTCAGTACTGCTGAATACCTGGAATAAAAAGAGGAGGCAGAGTCATGTGATCCATCAAATCAGCAGCATTTCTGGGAAGCACCGGCAAGGACCTCTTGCATGACTGATTGTAGGTGGGTTGTTTGCAGAAAAGTGTCATGGGATTTAGGGAACAGGTTGAAGGTCTGGAGGTTTTCCATTATTTTCCTCTTCACCCCTCAGGAGATGCTCCACAAGATGTGCTCACCCCTCAGTCTCTGTGAGTCATCTGGAGGGAAATAGGAGAAGGCTTGGGGTAAAAAGAAGGACAAATATGAATCCTTTCTTGGCTTGTTTGGCATGCATGGACTTGTATCTAAGTGAGTCTCTGGAGCAGCAGAGTGAGCCTGGTCCATTAGTGAGTGCCCTTTGCTTATGTGTATGCCAGTAGGAGCTCTGCTTTAATTATTTATGCTAATTCATCATAATGCATGGATAAATATTCTGCAGTATACTTTGTAAAAAATAATGAAGTCTTAGTCATTGGAGACCTTACCACACACCTCTGCTCTTGCAGCTCCACGGAGGCTTGCAGAGCTGCCCTGGGACTGTGTGTGGTCTGGGGGGATGTGGCTGTAGCTCAGCTGCTGGGATCAGCTGAAGTGACAGCAGAAAGCTGGGATTTACTGGGGGAGTGAGAAGGGGCAGCACAGCCTGGGGAAGCCACAGCCTGGGAAACCAGTGGCTCCTGATCCCCGAGTCCCTTCAGCAGCTCACAGGTGCCCAATGCTTGTGTCAAACATCCAAACTGCCTCTGAAATTATGGAGCAGGCCCCTTGGTGGGAACAGCTGCTCACCTGCAGCCTCAAACCTTTGGACACCCGTGCTGAGAGCAAGACCCGCTCCTCAGAGGGTACCCCAGGCTGGGAATGCCCGCATTCCACGTTGCCATGGCTACACTGCCGACTTGCCAGGGTTTGGTGCTGCTCCTGCCTGCTCAGTGGCTCCTGGGAGCTGCAGGCACCGCCTGTGTGGTGCACAGGGTGTGCCTCAGTGTCCCCCAGCCCCCTGGGGCCGCGGGTGCCTGGGCACCCTTCTGCCAGGTCAGTCCCCAGCTCTGGCCAGCTGCATCTGGATGGGCATGGGGATCACGGTGCCAGGGATGCCCAGGGAGGGCCCAGCATGCAGGGGGGCACAGCTCTGCCAGTGCCAGCAAACACCCAGCAGCTGGTCCTGCAGTGCTGCAGTGCCAAGGAATAGCCCTCCAAATAAAAGTCACAGTCCCTGGTGTAAGGTCTATAAAACTGAACTGTCCCAAATTTAATCAGTTTGACAAGAAATGATGTAGCAAAGCCACCACAGCAGCCAGAAAATCACATTTTCCTTCTCTTTTGAGAGACTTGGTGTGAGGAGCAGCAGCATCTCAGTACCACCCCGGCAGTTCTGGAGACACTGTGAGTTGTGAAGCCCAGGAGTGGATTTATCCCAGTATCTCCAGCCTGGACTCTGGTCAGAGGGATCACTTCATAAAAGCCATCTCAGCCCTTCACATGCCTCTGCTTCTCACAGCAAACAATGGATCATGATGGGGCACAGCAGGGTCTGGGCACTTCTGGGACAGCTGCTGGGTGAAGAGGACACCTGAGATTTACTTCTTGTTTTAATCTGAGAGGGAGATTGAGGAAGTAGTGCAAAAATGAGCAAGGGAGAGAGCTTTCACACTTGTTTAGCTCATTTTGCTGTAAAATGTAGGAACCCTCAAAACAAATTTAATGCAAATAAATAGTGACTAAAGACTGTGTGTCTTAACAACTGGGTTAAAAAACCAATACATACAAATAATAACACCAATCATAAATCACTGTGTACTTGAGTGTGTGCAGGTGAACGTGAAGGTGCCCCAGCCATTCCTATTTCTCCCAAAGATCACCTCAGAATCTATTTATCCAGCATATTTCTGTTCTGTTTTTGGGTACTCCTTGTCTTCAAATATCACTTGACTGAATAATTTTTATTTATAGCTTACCCAATATATGAACCTGTGCGTGTGTGTAGAACATAATTCTGTATCCCTGGGCTGTCAAAAAGTCCTTTGTGGCATTGAGCTGCATGTGCAAGGTCAGACAATGGCATGCATATTCAAGGACAAGGCCTGAACTTGGGGAATTTGATTTAATAGCTGGAAGAAACTTTCTGATCAAAATTGATCAGGTGAGCATTAAGATAATTTACATGATGTTTACAAACATAAAAGAGTGGTGACCTTAGACAGTCAAGTGGCTTGGTACTACCATGATCAGCCTTGCATGGTATAAATAAATGATAATGTTTATTCTTGTATTTAATAACATTATATTCCCTTTTTTTATTTAAGAATGCCATACTCTCTTGTGCATGGAACTTTGCAGAAGAAATGGAGCCATGCATCTGTTATTGCTTCTGGCAGATACTGTATTAAATGGGATAACTTAAATATTAATAGCTTTGCAGGGAATATGGTCCACAAGAGCTGTTAAGTGTATGCTGCTGCCTTCTGTCTTAGGATGGTAGCTGGGAAACTTAGAATTATTGTTTTAACTGGGGAGAAGGAGACACCCTGGGATATTTAGGTTTGGTAACCTATTTGGAAAAAGGCATTTTTGGAGAACTTCCAGTCTGGAAATCTTTAAATTGCCTTCCCCAGTCTTAAGTGAGCAAATTGCATTAAAGTGTGTTTAACTTGGAGCAAGTGAAAGGTCCCACTGAAGTCAGGAGGAACCTATCCAAGGTGATGCTGAGGTCGTCCAAAGCAGAGGAGTGAGCTGGGATTTGGTGGAAGCAGCATGAGGTATCATCACCTTCCTCTGCACAACCAACTCGTTGTTCTGCTCAGGCATGGGGGGATCCTTGAATGCTCAAGTTCTCCACAGGACCCATCACACATCCTCAGCCTTTCCACAGCTTAAGAACCACCTCTGGTTGTAGCCACCAGGGTACCACCTTGTCCTCTTCAGTGGTGCAACTCTTGTTGAAGTGAAGGGTTAATATCTCTAACTCTGCTAAATCTCAGTCTGGAGAGATGCTGAGACCCTGACATGAGAAGCATCTGGTGTCTCTTGAGATGGAATTTGCTCTCACTCCTTTCTCCCACTTGATTAAAGTCTTTCCCACTTTAATTTTTCTCCCTTGCTGGTGCATGGTGGTTGAGCTTTACAGATCCAGTGTATGGCAGCTGCAGAGGAGGAGTCCTCATCCTCTCTAGGTGGCTGCTGTCCTTTACTTCCTTTGACTTTACAACTTTATTTCATTTCAGGGATACTTGGCTCTTGCTTGTCCCCCTGTTCCCAGAGCTGTGGCTGAGAGCTGTATGAATGTGCTTTGCTTTCCCTTGGCAACCTGTGTTTGTGACTGTCATGTTGACTCTCCAGTGGGGCTCTTTTTTTAATCTCAAATGCTTTTTATATTTACTTTATTCTGTCCTCACTAGTGTTTTGATCACCTTCTAGATTAGTGTAATTTTGCTAACATTCAATTTGGTTCTTTTTTTAGATCATTAAGGAAACACTTAGTAAGGCCAGAACTAACAAACACCATTCAGCATTTCACTAAATAACAACACCTCTGCTTCCTGGTTAATACAATATCATTTTTAGGGCTTTATTTATAGCTCTGGATCCAGTTTTTAATGTCATGTAGTTTCTCCCAGTCATCTGAATTAATATTAAACCAAAGATTTTATGAGATATTGCACCTGTGGCAAAACTGTAAATATTTCCTCATTTCTTTTTGTTCAAACCTGTGTTTCAGGCTATGTTTCTCTGTTTATTTCTGTGATGTGCATTTAATTGTTATCTTTCCATCTCAGATTTTTCATGCTTTTGACATGGTGTGTATCTCATCTCAAAATAATTAATTTTTCCTGGTGCCATCCACCACTAGAGCAGAGATAAAGCAATGCTGACAGTTTAAATGTCCCTATTTATCCAGGTCCTAGCTCTTCTGTGTTTTACAGGAGCCATTAGAGTTGGGCTATACCTAACTTTAGGTCAACCACAGAGATGTTAATCCTAAACCTGATGACTCTTCACAGGACATTCCCCACTGACTGGAAATTCAGAGTATAACATTTTCTGCTTTCAGTGGGCATGAAGGAGAAGCAAGTGCAGCTGTTGAGGGGCTGATAGTGAAATCCCAAAGTGCCTGGTAGGGAGCTGCCCACCAATTCTCAGCAGTGCAGCATCAGCTCTGCTTATCTTTGCTCCCCTCCTGCCTCTCCATGCAGGCTCAGAGTGCTTATGAGGAGGGATTACACCCTGAGGAGGGAATGTCAAGAGCAGCTGATTGAAATTGCAGGGGAATTAGTTTAGGAAGGTAATTACATGAACTGGAATTTGCTCTTCTACCTTTGCTAACACTGCTGCTCCTGTGAGATGTGCTGGGAGAATTTCAATGCACACAGCTGAGGCTCCCTGATCACACCTCAGACACCCTCTGTGCCCTGGCACCAGATGCAGCCCAGGACCAGCCTGGCTGTGCAGCTATGGCAGCAGCTCTGCTCATGCCCAGAGTAGTCATTAACCATGCCTTGGCTGATTGTCAAAGCCAGGGATGTTCCCAGGCAATGACACACACCCACTGATAGGATGACTCTGCTGGAGGTGGTTTTGTTCTGAGGGACTGAGGAATTGAGCACAGATCAAGTGCTGCCACACACCTGGCACCACTCCCAGTGGGAGTCTGAGTGGGGCTCCCTGCTCTGGGGGCAGGTGAGGTCAGTGATGTGGACTCTGGCCATGCCAGCTGGCCTCAGGGACAGAGCTGGGATCAGCACCTTTGGGTTAATAGAACAGCCATAACTCTTGTAGGTGAGATCTTACCACTTTGAGGTTATCCTCCTGGGTCTGTTGAAAAAGCCACTTTTTGAAATAGCATCTTGGAATAATTTGAGTTGGAAGAGACCTTTAAAGGTCAAGTCCAACCCTGCTGTTGTGGGCAGGTACACCTTCAGTTTCAGCAGATTACTCAAAGCCCCATCTAACCTGGCCTTTGGGGCATCCACCNAAAGCCAGGGATGTTCCCAGGCAATGACACACACCCACTGATAGGATGACTCTGCTGGAGGTGGTTTTGTTCTGAGGGACTGAGGAATTGAGCACAGATCAAGTGCTGCCACACACCTGGCACCACTCCCAGTGGGAGTCTGAGTGGGGCTCCCTGCTCTGGGGGCAGGTGAGGTCAGTGATGTGGACTCTGGCCATGCCAGCTGGCCTCAGGGACAGAGCTGGGATCAGCACCTTTGGGTTAATAGAACAGCCTTGTAGGTGAGATCTTACCACTTTGAGGTTATTCTCCTGGGTCTGTGCAAAAAGCCACTTTTTGAAATAGCATCTTGGAATAATTTGAGTTGGAAGAGACCTTTAAAGGTCAAGTCCAACCCTGCTGTTGTGGGCAGGTACACCTTCAGTTTCAGCAGATTACTCAAAGCCCCATCTAACCTGGCCTTTGGGGCATCCACCACCTCTATGGGTAACCTCTGCCAATGATTTATCACCCTCATTTAAAAAAAAATTTCTTCCTTATATTTAATCTAAATTGATGCTCTTGGTTTCAAACCATTACTCCTGAGATAAGACCTTTCACTTAGAAAAAAGCTCAAGAAATCTCACCCCACTGAAACAATAACAGTTTCACCCTAAGTGTGTGCTCAATAACATATTTTATACTCTACATCTTTTCTCCTTCCTGTTCACAGGACTTTGCCATGGCTTTTGCCTTTTATGTTTCAACGCTGCTTGTGCTGATCAAACTCCCATGGAGGTTTCAACACTTCACCCCCACATCTTGGCATATTAACAAAAAAATACATTTTTGCAATGGAAATCCAGGAGGAAGAGCCCACTGATCATTCATTTCCAAACTTGTTGAGTAAAATGTGAAGAAGATATTCCTAGTTGTGCTGCTGCTGATAATTGGCTATTTCTCCTGATTGTGTCACTCATTATTGTAGATGTTGCTCCATTACCTTGCCAGGTCCTGTGTGCAGAGGTGGGATCTGGCAGAGGCAGGCTCATGGCAGTTCCTGCTCTCAGAATATGGTGCTATCACATTGTACAGTGTCAAATACACTGTTCTCTTCAGTGTTAAATTACTTCCAGAAACTGCATTTCCTTGCTCTTCCTCAGGGCTTGAGTGTCACTCTTTCCACAGTGGGATCCATCCATCTAGCACATTATCTGAGGTAGCTCTCTGGAATTCTTTTAGAGCTGCTGTAGTAAAACAGGAGATGGAACTTTCTGGAGTGCAATTAATCTCATTCTAAAGACAATTTTAAAATAGGTGAGATTAATCACCTCTTGCTGCGCCTGAAACTTTTCCCTGACTACAAAGGAGACCTCATGGAACTAATTTAAATTTAGGTATTTGCACTGAAAACACCTGACGAATGAGGAACTTTCTGTCTGACCTGAGGGGCAAAGATCAAAGCCACATTAGGACAGCTAAATGTAAATATGTTCATGTACAGTTCTCTGAGTGCAGTAGGTATTTAACTTCTCTTTCTAGTCAGTGGAGATTTAGTCAATACCATCAATAGATTTTAGGGTGGAATTCATCCAACCAGATGAGAGGGTCTGCTTTACATGGAGATAAATCACAGCTGCAGCTCCACTGAGCAACTCTCCCTTGTCTAGAGCAAGGTAAATGTCTGCCATAAAAGCCATGTCCAGGCAGATAAGCTGTACCTCTAAAGGCAAGAGGAATATGATTCTTATTATTATATAGGCTTTTATTAATATTAGGCTTAATTCTAATTATCTTTCATCAAGAGCTTTATATATTTGACTACTTAGTATCCCAGGCCCTGACAAGCCTACAGTCATCCCTGACATCATGCCAAAGAAAATAACATTTCAATAGCTTTAAGATCTTTTCTTTAGTTGGGATTCTTGAGTTTAACTTTCCACCTTCCTTTTGTTCTCTGTTTTGCCTTGGGCTTTATCTCCCTGAGCCCTCACATAAATTTGCTTTCAATTTGTGATGGTAATTGCAGTTGATCCTGAGGTCACATTCAAACCCAGATGTAACTACCTGTTGAACTAAGCTTCAAATCTAAGGCTGGGACTGACTCAGTTTTCCCTTTGTCTTTTGTATTTACTTGGGCACAGGAGCTGCTCTGCTGAGAGTTTGCCAGCATCACTCCTGCTTCTTCCTATTCCTGAATTTCTGTCCATTTGCATTGCTCCTCATGACTACATCACTCCCAATTACCTCCCAAAATCAATGAACAGGCAACTCTGTTTTCTTGATGTTTTTTAGGGATCAGAAAACATTTTGAGGGTGGCTTGAACATTGTCCTTTTAAAGCCTGTAGCAAGTGTAGAAGGTCGATTTGAATGACCTGGTGTGAATGAGGGGGATCATGAGGGTCATTCATGGGCCCAGACAGTTTTTTAAGTGCTACAGTTTTCTGTATAAAATTGGAGACTTTGCAGAGGTGTAAGCACCATTCAGTATTTTCAAGGGCATGCTCACTTTCATACACCAGCTGAAGCAGGAAACCAGATTAATTGAACCTAATGCTGAAAATCATCAGAAAACTGTATGAAATCTGGATGTATGCAAATGCTCTGATGTAAAGAAGTGTATTTGGGTGGTGGTGTATTCCTTTAACAGCTGCTAGTTTTGCTTGTTTTTGCAGAAATACTGAGCCAGCAACCTCTTTTAGTCATGTCAGTGCAAATGTAGAGTAAATCTATTACAGTCAGAAGAACAATTGGATTTGGCTGCCGCACCACAAGCTTATTCTGGACCCAATACAAAATCTTTTTATTTTTATGGATATTCTGCTAGTACCAGAGGCCAGGATCAAGGTCTTTCACACAACACACTCGTCCTTCCAGTAGGGTAAGAGAGTTTGGGGAGTGAGGTAAATAGGAGATCCCCTGGCAAAATAACAAGTGAGCACTGACCTATCCCAGAGCTGCCAGTATTCCAACTGTGATGCTGTGAATACTGTACAAGTCACGAGCTGTTTCCTTCATGTTGGGGCTGGTTTATCCAAATGTGAAGGCTTTCCCTCCCTCTCTGCTCCTCAAAGAGCAGAGAGGATTTTTCCCTCCCTCATCCATCCAGTTAATTGGGTGACAAATCCAGTACAGAATGGGCGGGGCAGCTACGCGAGTGAAGGGCTCTTTCTGCACATTTCGTGGTGTAAGTTGTGTCTGATGTTGGGGCTGTAGGAGGGACCTGACAAGTGCAACCATAAAACCATTTAATTTGGAAAGTTTTAGAGCTCTCCAGTTCCAGTCCAAAGAGCAAAGTTGACTTAAAACTCAAATCATGTTGCTTGGCGCTGTATCCAGTTGAGTTTTGTACATCTCCAAGATTCAAACCCCATGATATTGTGGGGAGCAATAAATTTGGTTGCTCTTCACAAAATATGTTGTTTGATGTATTTCACATAATGGGCAGATTTCTAGGCCTGGAGTCATGGAGAGTTTTTTCCTCCCCAGTCCATTCAATCCTCATTGTGCTTGGAGAGAAGTGAGGTGTAACACCTAGACAGAGATGCTGGGCAGGTCAGCCCACTGCAGAGGAAACAGTGGTCATATTTAGCTTCAAAGGACCTGGTCTGTCTCTAGGCTAACTCAAACCAGTGTTGGCTGTGTTTGGAGTACTGACACTGGGAAAGGCTAGGTAGAGTTTTCATCAACCAGTAGAGTCATTGAAGATAGGAAATCTTTCCCAGTGACTTTTTCTTTATTAAAGATGTTGTAATTTGTTATTTCCACTAATTTCTCATCATTCAGAGGAATCATTCAGTCTCAACTCTACAACTCCTTCTCACTTTCCCATCTCTTTCTCCCTGTCCCTCACTCAGTCCCATCTCCCCTCTTTCCCTTTGTGGCACTCATCACTTCACTCTTGAGGAACAGCACCAACACTGGATTGTCCAGCTCTGCTTTGTGTGTGATCCCTCAGCCTTTTCTGTATTACATGACTGGGACAGCAGAGTTCAATCTGACCTAAAATCCCTCCACCTAAGTGCTGATAGCAGGTTGATGGAGCTGACATGACAAGTTGTCTTTTACTCATACATAGCTGTATTTATATTTTTGGTCTTTCCTACCTTTTTTTTTTTAACGTACTGGATTTTGACACTGAGTTCACCTGTGTCAAGATTAAAACTGTGCCTCTATCCCCCCAGAGTATGGACTCATCAAGAATTGGTTTATCCATATGGAGAAAGGTAGTTTAGGTGCAAGAATTGTCTCTGAACCGCCTTGTGTTCCAAAGTCATTATTGTTCCATTTTGGCTGCCCAGCTCCCCGATGCCAGGGAATATGGCATCCAGGGATAAGGTCCTTCCACTGGGCCACCTGTGACTTTGGGCAAGGCTTCTTGAGTCTCCATGCAAGCCAGCCCTTGTAGGAGAAGCTCGTAGAGCCGTTGAGATTCAGGCCCACGCACTTGTGAGTCACAGCTGCTGATCCCTCTTTGCCCAGGGGTGGTGGTGGTGTTGGGAGTGATTTATTGATGACCTGTGGAGGTAACAGCTGCCTCGTGGTGACTCAGCTGTTGTCTCAAGAAAGAGGGAGTAAGAAGTGGAGGTGGACCCCCATTTCTCTTCCCAGAAAGGACACAAATGGAACTCATACCTGTCCCTGGTCTCAGTGGTAGGAGGAAGAGGTTTAGGAGCACGGCACAATCCATGACCTGCATGTTACTTTGTGCATGGCCTGAATCACATCTGCAGCTGCTGCTCCCAGAGTATCCCAGATGAAAATGCCATGTCCTGGTTTGCAGCTCCATTTGCTGCCAGTGTTGATAACCAAGGAATTAAAGATGGGAGCTCTTGGTGTGACAATAAAGGGACAGCAACTTTCTGTAGCAATTGAACACACAGCCAGGGTTGAATTCCTGAGTCACCACATTCTCCAGAAAATGGGATGAGAAAGAACATTGCTCCCAGAGACCAAAGAAGGATATAATCACCTCCAAAGCAACATTTTGTTGGACACCATAGGGAAAATGTGCTGTTATACAGTAATAACTTATAGTTTTCTGGAAACAGTAACTCTACAGAAAACATCATTATGATGAGTTAAGAAAAGAGATTTTGAGCAGATGGAAATCTGTCTTCATTGGCAATGCTTGTTTTCCACTTACTCTACCATGAGTTAATTTCCCAGCAACTTGAAGTAGATAATGTGTTTATTAGCATTAATCTGAGATCTCCATCAGGGTTTGTTCCAGGCTATGAAGACAGAGTTTCTGTTTTACTAGAGGGCTTTTTAATTGCATAAATGATGATATAGCACAATTGGAAGGTGATGCAAGATAAATTCAGGCTATCCATAAGGTCTAATAGCAGATCAGATATCTGCTGGAAGAATCAGCACAAGAAATTATCAATTTTCCAGTTGTCATTTTAAAACTAAACTTGGAGAATTTTCTAGAAGACAGCTGTAGACTGTGGCTTAGCTGCAAAATATGAGCTAAACTGATAATTTTTTTATGTTCTTGGCTGGTGATTAAGCAGGACTGTAAGATATAGCCAGGAGTATGTTGGGTTTAGGGTTGTTGTTTCCTTATTCTTTTTGGTTGGTTGGCTGGCTGGTTGGTTGGTGTTTGGTTTTTTGTTTTTTGTTTGTTTGTTTGTTTGTTTGTTTGTTTTAGATTTAGCAACAGATAAGCAAATGAGCAATGAAATAATTCATGAAAAGGAGATTTACTTATACCTCAACTGTATTGTTAGCATCACAGTATAACATAACAGAAGTAATAGCAGTTGCAGTAATTGTGCTGGGATGCTTAAGAGGAAATGTAGATGTCTGCCCTGTAAATGTGTAAATGTGTCATTTCAGTCTCCTCAGATGCTGGTATAAACCCCTGCTACAGGAGCATTGCTGATCTTGAGCTCATCCTGAAGTAAATGAGACAGTGATTTATCACACCCTGATTACCAGAGATTGTGCAAATAAATAGATTTCCCCTGGCTGTAAGAGGAGCTTCAATGCATGGCTTAGATGTAGAAATCTGCATTACAAACACCGAGGTGAATCTCATCCTAATCACGCTGTTGAAGGGCTCGTGGGGATCATAACTGTGTGAAATACTCTGGACACAAGGATAGAACAAGACATCCTTTTTGGCCTTCAGATGACTACATCAAATGCTAAAATCTCATACAGTCTGAAGTCTGAAACACCCTTCTCAAAGCACGTAAATGCATGAACCAAGATCACCAAATTTCTGCAGTGCTGAATTCTGATTCAGTCTTGTACCTAAATCTTCTTGTGATGCCTTTTAGACTCACCTTATGGTATCTCTGCTGATGCCCTCTGGCTCCATGTGTATTCAGAAGGTAAATCTCATTTAACAGGTTTGCAGGACTGGGCTCAGAAATTGTTGCTGGTCTTTCTGGTCAGTGCAGTCCCTACATTGATGGCCAAATAATGATTGCCAGAATGTGGTGTTTTGGTTTTGAATTTTTTCTTGGTGGAAAGGGCTCTAAGTCAATGTTATTGTATTCAGAACACAAATACCTAGCTGTATCTCTTCAGTTATTTAAAAAAGCAATTGCAATATGGTCATTTCTTCAGCTGTCAGCTCTGTTGAAGAGTGGGATGCAATTTTTAGGTGTCCATGCAGTCTCTTTGCCACTGATCCTGTAAGGAGAACAGATGGACCTGTCTGATGTCTGCCTTGTCCAGAGGGAAAAAAGAATGATTTTCAGCCCACTTGGTTAAAAAAAAAGGAAAAAAAGGAAAAATAAGACAGAGGAAAAATAAGCAATAAAGCCCATGTTTTTCAGAGTGAGGTATGACAGCAATAGCTCAGGGAAGAAGCCAGCAGCTTTGAAAGCAGTTCCAGTGATGGTGAGAAAACAGCAGCTGAGCTGCAGAAGGAGATGAGGGAGATGCTGGAAACAAACTTGTAAAAAGGAGAAGGAAGAGGAATAACCTAATTGTGAAATGTTGAAGAGGAGAAGGATGGGAATTAAGACTACTCTCAGAGGTCAGTGTGTTAGAAGCACTTAATGAAGGTGCTGCTTGTATAAAGAAAATTATTTAATTGCCTCCTGGTGCTTTGGTGGCTGTTTCAGGCAAGTTGCCTATTTTTGTCTAATTGCACAGAGTCTACAGTGTGAAGCCTGATGTTGCTGTTTGTCTGCAGGGAGACCCTGTGTGCTCTGGGTGTGCTGAGAGCAATCCCAAGACGTGGTCAGTGGTGAGGAAGGAGTCTTGCCCAGGCAGTGGTGGAGACCAGCTGTTTGTGGCCTGAACTGTTCCTGCTCTGCAGAGCCCAGGGCCGTGATTTCGGAGGGGCATCCCTCGTACCCTTCACGATTGTCGTCTGCTCTCGGCAGCTCAGAGCTGTGAGCTGCATCCTGACACCCAAAGAGCAGGAGAGGGAAGCTTTGTGTGTTACTCCAGTGCAGAGCAGAGCCCCCAGAGCTGAAATCCTGGGGGAGTGTGCTTTGTGGCAAGTTTGGACTGTCCCAGAACAGTGAACCTCCCTCACTGCCCTGCCGTGCTCATGGGTCAGCTCCACACCTGAACAAAGTCTAAAGAGTAAAGAGAGAGACCAAAGAAGCTGCATCTTCTGGGCCTGTTGAATGTCAGATAAAAGAGGAATAGCTTAGAATCATAGACATTGAGGTTGGAAAAGACCTTCAAGATCATCAAGTCCAGCCTGTGACTGAATACCACCACGCCCACTAAAACATATCATGAAGTGTTTCGTGTGTTTTGAACATTTTCAGGGTGGTGACTCCACTATTTCATTCTTAAACTAAACTTCATTTTCAAACCTGAGAGATCACAGGACTGGGACATAAGGAGGTGATGATTTCAGCTTTCTCTGCTCTCAAGGCCTGACAGCACTTCTCTTCAATAATTTTCAGTTTCTTTACTCCTGTATCTCATAATATTCCCTACTCTGCAACTTGGTATCAAGGTGCAAGACCTTTTGTAATTCTTTATTATTGGGTTTATATCATTTACAGGATGTTCCCTGCAGGGTGGTGGTTGGTTTTTGTTTGTTTGTTCGTTTGGGGTTTTTTTTAATATTTTTTTTAAGATGAGGCAGAGGAAAGTCACTGGCCTCTCTATGAGTCAGCAAATCAACTATAAAATCAGTGTTTTAGTTGAAGATTAATCTTCATGTCATGGCACCCTTTTTAAGCACCCAAATAATTTTTAGTGGCAATAAGGACATTATTAGCAATGTGCAGTCATGTGATAAGCCAAAATGAACAGAAAGTGAATGTGATGGCAAATGTTATGTCTGTGTGTGTTTGAAATAGTGCAGAACCACACAGTCACTGCAGCTCCCATTCCTGTTTGGATGTAGGAAGTGCTTTTTTTACTAACTCAGAAATTATTTGTAGTGTATTTATATATCCTATAGAAGCACCTTCAGGGACAACCAGAGATGAGAGCCTTTTGGGCTGTGCATCCCAGACTTCTTCCAGCACTTCCAGGTCCCACCACAGTGCCACATAAGACCTTCAGCCTTCTCCTGAGAAGCTGATGAGGAGGGCACACGTGCCCTCCTCAGAGAGATGCTGTTCAGCCTGCCCAACCACCCCTTGGGCTCTGCACTGCCCAGACAGAGCAAAGAGGATCCTTGTCCCAAGCTGGGGCCAAATTCATACATAACAAGACACAGAAAATGACTGTGATTACCAGCTGGGCGCAACTATAATTTAACAGGAAAGCAGTTGTGCTTACTGTAATAATCAGTAGTCTCAGTGCTCCAGAATTATTATGATTATTATTATTAGTGTTTTGCATGTATGGCACAGAGACAAAATTCCTGCAAGGGAACACTGGAAGGAGCATAGTGCTGGATTTTCTGGTTCCCACAGACCCCTCCTTCCCTGCTCAAGGGGCAGAGAGTGAAAAGGGGAGTGTGAAAACTGTGGGCCAGTTAATAGGAGAATATGGTATCTGTGGTGGAAAAGAGAGTGGTGTCACTCCAGAACCAGCAATGGTTCAGTATTAATAAATGTCCTTTGAAAACTGGAGATTAAGCCCTTCATGGTTGTTTTGGGAAGACATTGGGAATTAAAGGTCAGGGACCACTTGAGAGACTGTCCCCTCTAACTGGCCTTTAAATGATATTCAAAATACATCTGCAAGGCTGACAACCTCATTGGCAGTGTCTTCACTTATGCCACAGACTAAATGACCACCTTAAGGCACCTCTGCTTTGTCACTGTTCCTGGGAGGGTGGGCTCCAAGCCCAGGTGGGGCTCAGAGAGAGTGCAAGTTGTGGACACACAAAATGTTGTTAATCCTGCTGTTTTCACTCCCAGGGAGAGAAGACAAACCAGCTAAAGGCTGTCATGTTTCAGGGCTAATTCAGCTTCTTTTATATCAATTCAGCTCACCAGGGGTGAAGAGCTGCTGACTTTGGGACCTGGGGACTGTTCTGCTCATAGTGCTGGAGAGAGCAGGGTAAAATTGGATGACATTAATTCAAGAACATGTATTGTTCCATGGCTGGTGTGTCACTCATGGTCAGTTTACCAGCTGCACTCATATGCAGCTGGCTGCTCTTACACAGCCTGTGATGGGTGGGATATTTTTGTCTAAATACTTCTCCTTGCTGGGGGTGGTTGGGTTTGTGTTTCTGGAGGTCCCATCCATTTTATTCTCAGTCTGTGTTTTTCAGCCACATCTCACTCAGATTCATATACAAGCTCCTGGTAGCTTAGGTAGATTTCTTTGATTCACTTAACCTGAAATCTGTGGTTCCTCTCATTTTCCTTGGCCTCTTGGGAGTCTGGAAGGTTTAAAAATGCAGCCTATGCACATCCTCTGCCCCCACCTGTGGTCTGTCTCATCTCTGCCCTTCCTGCAGTGATCCATCTCTGAGGGAAGTGCAGAGGATTTAAGGAGGCAATCAAAAATAGAGAACCATATAATGCCGAGGTTTTCTTCCTTTTCTGGGCCACCCTGAGCTGTTGAGCTATAGCATTTCACAGCAGCTGCTGCTGCATTTTGGAGATATATGGGCTAAATGTGATGCACAAACCTAGAGGTAGGTTGTGATCTTTCAGCTGGCAAGTGCTCATGTATGTTGTTTTTGTTGATTTGTGCAGACAGGCTGAGATTGGCTTTGTCTCTGGCAGCTCTGGAAGGCAAAGCCTGTTTTCCTCTCTCTGGATCCTGTGTGTGGTGCTGCTGCAAGCAGGGCATGGGGGCAGAATTGGCACAGGTGCTGGATGCTGCTGTCCCATCCAGCTGTCCCAGTATGCATCTTCTCAACAAGTGGCTTTTGTTGCAAAGTGTCTGATTTAACTGGGGAGGAAAGTGACTGTGAGGAGCAATGGGCTGGAAGGGCTGGAAGAGGAAATGAGATATTGTCATTTGATGCTCAAAACTTGTTAGAGTGAGATGACACTGATAACTGCAGCTTGGAGGGTCAATGGCTGAACTCTGCTAAATTTTCAGTTATTAGGGAAGTTGGAGCAAGCAAGGAAAATGGAGGGCCTGGTCATGGGAAGTAGGATTTTAAATGAAATTTGTGTAGCAGCAGCAGCAGCAAGAACCTAGTTATGATCTGTGATCTCACTGCAAATGCAGATAAAAACCTGGTCTTTGCTCAAAGACCTTACAGTTGTAGTGTGATAGGGGATTTACAGGTGGATCCAGAAGAAGAGGGGTGAAACAAGAACACTCAGAGTTTGCCCTCAGTATAAACTGTTAGTAATGCTGTATTTAGTACAGGAACAGCTTATTTGAAGGAAAGCTATTAGAAAAGTCAGCAAGGCAGCTTCATGCATCTTTGCCTCTTCCAGCTTATGCCAGAGCAACTAACAGATTTGGGGAGAGTGCAATAAAGATCTGACACACGATCAGTGAGGGCTGGCACAGACCAGTGAGAAACTGCTACTCCCAGCAGGAGGCAGGGGAAAGCACAGGGGCAACCAGACTCAGGGCTACCCTGTTCTTTCAGGGTGGTCTGGCAGTGCTTGGGCTGTGCTCTGGCACCAGGGCTGAAGCCCAGCCCCCAGTGGTAAAGCTTTCCTAGGGACACTGTGCTGTGATTTAAAAAGCATGGTGGGTGCTCCCAGTGGAGCTCCTCTGCTCCATCTCAGGTGGAAATACCAGGACATAGATCCTGGATGAAACCTGCAGGGTCCAAGGAGCTTCCTTCAGTAGAGAACAAATGGGCACTTTCTGCTGGGAGGTGTTTGTTGTGTCTCAGGAAAAATCTATGAGCCCCAGTAGCTCTCTCAATTCAGCTGCAGAAGGATTTTCCAGAAGCATCCTTGTCTCATCTGTAAATACATTGGAGGTTATCCCTGACAACAGGAAAGGAAAGAAAAATAAGTGAGCAGCTCTGAAGAGTGTGCTGGAGGCTCTCAGGGAGACAGTGTGATTTCCATGTAGCATAAGCTGAGCTGGAACTTGGCTGAATGTTCTGGTGAAGATGAAGTGAACTAAAAGATAAACTGGCTGTGGAGAGGCCTGCAGTACATAAATGCCAAAAATATGTTTCTGGCAAAGCTGTAAGACATGCCTATCTTTGTCATTCAGTTTTGTGTCCTTTGGCTCTGCAGCCTGAATACTCCAGGGAAGAGCAGAGGTGGGAAATCAGAATTATAAGTGTGCAACTAATTTTAGAAATGCCGCTATGGCACACCACTGCTCACTGATTTATTTAAATCTCTGGCTAGAAAATTGCTGGTTGTGGAGCAATGAGCTTATTCTGGAGACAACAATTGGGACACATAAAAAATGAGATGGATAAAATGTCTTTCGGATTTCCGTCATTTCTCATGGTAGTCAGCTATTAAAAACCCAAACAGCTTCCTTCAAAAAACCCCAGAAGTTTTCCAAGGTACAGACAGCTTTTATGCTGCAATTCTGAGCTGGGGAACTGGAGAGGCACCAGAAGAAGCTGCTCAGTGTCTACATTCAGCTTTAACCTGGGAGTGTAACCACTTTAAATGTCACCTTTGATTTCACAAATGACTCCACTGATGCTGGACAATGTGGCCAGATAATACACATATTACCAACAAGAAAAGTCTCTGGTTTGTCTCCATTTTGGAGTTTTGAGACAATGTCATTAAAGCAGCCATTACCTTCCATTACCCTAGAGATGCTGTAGGTAGAAGTTTCCAGGATTATAGTACAATGCTGATATCTCTCAAAGGACAGTAACTATCAAAGTTATCTCCCAGTGTGTAATGCCCTTGTACAGGCACTGGCACTGGGACACTCCTGTAAACTCACAGACCTGCAGGGCACAGGCTCAGCCCTTCCCAGCTCAGATGGAGAAGTGTTTCCAAGTTGGAGCTGTTCATATTTCTGAGTTGCAGTCACCTCCCAGGCTCCTCTCTGCCTGTGCAGGGGAGGGAGATGTGATGGCTGAGCCAAAGCAGGGACCTGCTCCCTCTCAGAGGTGCCACATCCTTGGATCTGTCCCTGTGGCTCCTGTGCCTGCAGCCCTGGGCCTCCAGCAGAGCCAGGGAAGGGCTCCCTTATGAGCCTCTGCTGTGTGACAGGACAGTGAATTCAGTGGCATCGTTGCCATGGCAGGAAGAGATGGATGGGTGCTTATGGGAGTGGTTAGGGCTTGCCACCTCTTTCCACTTTAGCTAATCCAAGTGTCCAGTGCAAAGAATATTCTACCCAGAATTTTAATTTTTCTGTTTAAAGTTGTCAGTGCTTTTTCAAACAGAACATTTTCTATAAACTGATTTTTTTTCTGGGTATGCAATCTGTTTTTGGGCATGAGGAGTTTTGCTTGGGAGGGAGCTTTCCTTGTTGCTTTACACAGCACAAATCCTTTGATATATGAGCACCTAAATTCATTGTAAGGTAGTATATTGTTAGCAAAGAGATTGATATTCCAAATTTTCTGGACTACCTGGGGAACAGGAGTGAGCAAAAAACATAGCTCCAGAGAAGGAGAGGAGAGCCTGTAATGGAGCAAACATCTTTCACTGTTGTGAACTGAGTGATAACCAAGGCAGGTAGATGCTGGAAACAATCAAGTGTAATTGTTCTGTTGGCATTTTAATAAAACCTTTGAAGCAATAAAAATGTTTTTATGAGAAACAGGTTCAGGTATCTTTTCTAAGGAGGTCTTAACTCTAACTGCTGGTTTAAATGTTAATTATGGTTTTGTGAAACATCTCTTCACAGCAGGTGATCAGCAGCAGAGAGGAGGCCTGGGGGAGTCAGCCCTGTGCCTGTGAGATCACGACCCTTTGGAGCACAGGGTTCCACTGTGGGCTCTCCTTGCTCATGGCCATGTTCTTCATGAAATTTGGCCAGCCCAGGGAAGATTTACAGACCCCTTCTGCAGACTTCCTGGGGTATCTCCAGTGTGTAGAGATGTGAGGAATCTGTGGGTTTGCTGTGTCATGCGAGTGAGGGCTATTTATAGCCAGGGAAGCTGAAAAGGTAGGTATTGAAAATAAGCAGATTATGTAAAGATCAGTCAAATATTCATTTTCCTTCAGGTTATAAAACAGCCTTTCTTAAGATAGAAAAGCCCCATCTTTAAGATACATCTGTATTTTTTCTGGTATTGCCTGTATCTTATTGTTTGGAGAAAGCACAGGGATCCTTCCACAAAAATAAGTTTCATAGCTGTTGTTGCTAGTACCTGTTTAGGAGTCAAGTGTTGCAAAGCCATTTACAAAGAAATCTTTCTTTTGTATCTGCTCCTAATTAGGAAAGAAACCCAACAAAACCAAACCAAACAAAACAGCAAAAACCCCTTTAGACCTATATTGTCTCTATTTCATCACCATTAGGCAAAAGCACTATAAAAGAAACTTAGACATATTTGTTTATTGAATTTTGAATTACAGGTGACCTGGATATCTCTTAAAATATGTCTTTTAGTGGTGCTGACTCCCAGTTTGAGTACAGGTGCCAAGATACTTGAAGAGTTTCTTGCAATCTTAACCATGAGAGGTCTTTTGTGATAATTATAGCAACTTTTTACATATATGTTAATCTTCTTTATTTATTCCTTTTGCCTTGGGAAGGTTTATGTTACCAGGCAGTCACAGAGATGTAAGTGTATGTATAAGCTTTCCAAAATACTGGGAAGCGAATACTTCCAGCTCTCTCAAATTTGCTTTTTTTAAAGAAAACTTTGATAATATAGAAATCATAATCTTCTCATTTCTCCTGGGAGCTCAGTTCTGATTTTGCCTGTGAAAGTCTGCTGCTGTTGTATCTTTCCAGAAGAGCAGAAATGCAGTTTTTTGAAACATAACAGATTCGTAGTCTAAAAAAAATATACAGGTGTGGGTGAGATTAAGAGGGCAAAAGAACAAACAGCTGATACAGTAAAGTGGAAAAAGTGACAGGTCTGTTCAGCAGGTGTTGTGAGAGACAGTATCCCATTTCCTTGTGTGGAGTTACAAGTGCAGCTGGTCAGTGGGGACTGCAGTGGGCTGCTCGTTGCACAGCCAAGAGGTAAAATTGGTCCTTCCCTCATGTGCTCAGGCATCTCTGCCTGGACATCAGGACACACTTTATAGCTCTCAGACTCCCTTGGCAAGCTAATGACAGAGGTATTTGGAGGAAGGAGATTTTAATTTGTTCTCTGAAAAGAAGCAAGCACCTACAGAAGAATCCAGGACAGGAAGGAAATCTTTGCAAGGACTGAGTTCTGTTCCCTTCTATCTGAGGCAGGAACATAATGTGGCCTTTTCCTTAAGTGAATAAGTCTTTGTGAAGGCTAATTAGAGTCTATCCATGTTGGGCTCAGAACAGGACTGCAGTGCACTACTGGACTGGCACTGCTTTTGAGCTCAGGTGTCAGTAGCAGCTGAGAATGGAGCTGCACAGGGGCCACGAAGGAGGCTGAGAAGGAAGCAAAAAGGCTGGAATAGTGAGCAAATGAACCCAAACCGAGGCCCATGTTTCTGTAGCCAGGCAGCTCCCAAGAGTGAGCAGTGCTCAGAGAGCCTGGGCACATCTGCACATCCCTGCCGGGCACACGGATCCTGCTGCTTTGCTCCCACGGCTGCTATTTGAAGACTGTTCAAGGCTTTGCTATTTTAGTGGCTCAAAACCTTTCAAATCCGTATCTATATTTATGCACAGCCTGTGTATATTCATTCCTGTCTTTTGCCAATGCTGGTTTTCAGTTCAAACAGCTCTTCTGCTTCCCCCATTCCTCACTTTCCCAGCATAATTAAAGGGAATAGTCATCTTCTATCTTAGCAGCTTACTGGAAAGATAATGTTTGTGGATCTAAGAGGAAAAATACCCTAAAAACAACCTTGGGATCTTTTTTTTTCAAATTTCTTCACATTTTTTGCCATCTTCTTTTATAATATTTTGTAATATTTATAAACATGAGAGACCTTGATACTGGATGTACTTCTCTTAAAAGTTTCTTGAAAATATTAAATTTAAGCTTGGGTTCTTTTTGTACCCTTATGATTTATTACAGGAAAAACAATATAGACAAGAAGAGAGCCTAAAAATATACATATTGCTTTTTTTCTTACTTTATATTTTAGAATATTGGAAATGTCAAAGCTAATCTTTGTTATTATGGAGGAGGCTCTGGCATGTGTTGGAGCCCAGCTGCTGGAAGCTCCTGAGATCTCAGTCTAGCTCTGTTCCCTGAGCACTGGGAAGCAGAGCCAGTGGCACTGGAGAGTCCCTTGGTGGCCAGTGCCTCACTGACACCTCCCCTGCATCTGCAGCAGAGCCCACAGGTCTTGGCTCTGCAACATTGATCCCTCGAGGCTGTGTCAGTGACTTTGCCTCTCTGAGCAGCAGTTCCATTTGAGCTCCTCATGAACTCCCATAATTTCCCCTATGAATTTCTTCAAACTGTTTAAAGATGCTCCAGGTATAATTCTGGTGGTGTTTTGCTCGTTGCTCAATCAATTTCTTTTAACATCTCCTCCTTAGGTACATCTATCCTTGATTTCCACTTTTCCATATTCTTCAGGACAGATTAGTATTTCCTCTAAGTGATAACCTTAATGGGACAAATTAACTTTTTAGTTTTGATTTAACATCACATTTGAAGGATTCAAAGCATGGGATTGTTCAGTGAAGCTAAGCCCCAGCATTAGGAAGGGATCAGTCAAAGAGATTATCTTTGCACAGATGTCACATTTATAGTCTTCCTTTACCATAAACTGCTTAATTAACTGCAGACATGGGCTCAGGTGTGGCTGAGCTTCACTCTTGATTCATGGTCAGAGCAATCCAGGCTGCAACTGAGCTGCTGTGTCGGTAGAGACCAAGTCCCTGGATGTTTGTGACAAGGCTGGGCACTGGTTTTGCAGCATTGTTTTCAGAAGGTGGAAATGCATTAATTGCAGCCTCCTCTGCCATTTCTGGTTCTTGTCACAAGGTAGCTGCAGAGGTGGGGAAAATGCATAAATTATTTTTCAGGAGTGCTGAAGACTCCCATCAAAGGTTTAACAAGAGCAGTGAGACAGGTGATGGGAGCAGTGCACAAAGGGGAGGCATCTGATGCTGTCTCGTACAGCTTTTGTTTTTAAAGCTGTGCAGATAAATGGTGACAAAGACAGCAGATAAAAATGGTTGTGATTGACTGGCCCCTTTGTGCTAAGTTTGGGGCCAATGATTTAATGGAGAAGGAGGAGAAAAAAAAACACAAAGTAACTAATAGGCATACAGGATATTTTAATTTTTTTTTTAATAGCTTCTAAAATTTCATTAGAATCCAGTGGATGATTATTGTGTGTTATTAATGAGCTTCACTAGATGTCATGTGGAGTTTGGGAACATTAAAAAGCCACTGTAGTGACATAGGGCTGGGAAAAAAACGTATAAAAAGTAACCTTTTCTCTCCTCTGGAGTACAGTTTTGTTAAATTAGCTTGGAGGGCAATTTTTCTACTTTGTAAGGGAGGAGGGAAGAGTTTGTGAGGAAGACTTTTTGAGACCTCTGAGTGTTTTACGTTTTTAAAGGGCTTTCTTGAACTCCTCCCATTCTTTTCATGTTCTTATATATATGTAGATACCACCCAACTCAGTATAACCTCAAAATGTAAGATTGGGTGGGACCTTAGCTGGTCATCTTGTCCACTGCTAAAATAGAAACCAAAACACACCAACGTATCTCAGTCATTTGTGAAAAGTGTTTGTCCAATCTCTTCCTAAAAGTCAGAAATCATGTTGAGGGAATAATGCTTTAGACCATCTACCTCTATTTCATTCCCTTTTCTGCTGGACAATTTTCCTCTATGTCTATTTGGAACACATTTCTTCACACATTTGTCTCTACTCACTTTTGTTTGATATCTCTCTTGTAGATCTCACATTCTCTTTTTATTACTGCAGCTAGAATTCATGTCATCAGCATAATCCATGAAAAATTGCCATCTCAATCACCTTTTTTGGGTTCATGGTTGATTTTTTGGCTGTGGTAGATGATGTATTTTGTAGCAGTGACTTACTCTCCTTACTTTCTACCTCCTGCTCTGTGCATCACTTCAGGCTTCCCTGGTAAAAGCAATCTGTCAGTGGCCACAGTGCTAAAAGGAGCAGTTCTTGGGAACAGCTTCTAAAAGATCTCTCTCCTTGACATCTGTCTACTGAGTTCTGTCAGCCAGCCCACAGTAACCCATCCACTGTATGTTACTGAAAGATTTCAAAGTCAAATGCTGCAGGGTACTAATTCATGTTTTTAAAAGCAAGCACAATAATTAATTGATCAATTGTTCTTTAATCCAAAAAAAAGGATGGTTTAAAAAACCTTTTCCAAGTGAGATCATGCTGGAGGTTTTAATTACATAATGTTTGGTAATACAGTCTAGAATTCAGTTTTATATTATTTACCCAGGATCAGCGTTGTCTTGGTTGGTTTGTAATTCTCTAGTTCATCCCTTCTATACTTGTGAGTATTCAGATGATGTTGACAATCCTGCAGCCATTTGAAATTTTGTTTCCCAAGTTTTGTTGAGATTAACTTTACCAGGAGTTCCTCATCCCTTAAAGGCTCTTGGTGCAAGATATGTGTCTGTTGTTTTTAAAAAATGTTTAATTTTAGCAAATGCTACCTCACATCCCCTTTTCATCACAGATGGCAATCTTTCTGTTCCACCCTCAGTATAAAATTCCTGCTCAGTTTGATATACAGACAAAAATATCTATCCTCTGAAAGGTTTTACTTTTTCTACTTGCCTAAGAACAGTTTTTCTGTGTGCCTGTAGCAATAGCTCATATTGAAAAAAAATTGCTGTAATTATTTCTATCTGTATTGGTCATTTCATTGTTCCCTTAATTTCCTTATTATCAGTCAAATGTTTTGTAAATTATAATTACCATTTCCTTTCCATTTTCTTCCTGACCCCACAAATATATAAAAATTAATGCCTTACTGCCATTTCTGTATCCTCTTTCAATATTTCAGAAGATTTTTTTTTCCCAGTAGAGCATTGACATGACTGAGGGTTTCTGGTTTTGGAGCCTGCAACAGGAAATTTGAGAACAGTTCCCACTACAGCCTTCTTTTAGGATTTCTTCCTTTAAATTTCTGTCCCTGTCAGTGATGCTGAAAATCTCACTACTTTGGCCAAAATTAGCCCTTTCAAAAATTCCTATACTGCTGGTCACTGGTGTTTTCTGTTTGCACACAATAAATGCAAACAGATAGTCACCATAATCTTCAGTACCTAAGCAACCACTCATTTTTAGGTCATAATTGATTTTTCTTTCTCCATCAAAATGAGGTCTAGTATTAAGTTACATTATGCTAGGTAGAAAATTTTCTTTTCCAAGAAATTAACTGTTATTTTTAGAATGTTTGGGGAAGTTTAATTGTTGTTTGCACTTGTTCAAAAAGGGGATCTCGAATGAGGTCACCTATAATGAATATGAAGCCCATAGATCAGTTTTCTTAATTCTCCAGTGAGATATAGAAACTGCAAACAGGTAGTATCCAGTTCTCCTGAGTCAGTGAAATTGTGATCCAAAGTGTCTTGTTTGTTGTTGCTCAGGAAGTTGATGGCAGATTTGGAGTTTACTCCTCCCCTGTTACTGTGCTCCACCTGGGAGATATCAGAGCACTGGAGCCAGGGGCTGCTTCTGGATTCAGGGGGTAACAACCTTCACCCACACCCCAGGTGAGGCTCAGCAGGATGAAGACTTTACCCCAGGTTTCAAAAGATTTGAGGTGCTCTTTCTCATGGCAGCACATGGCTCTTTAGCTCTTTTCAGTGCCTGGGAAATCCTGAGAAGGTGAACCCCATAAACTAATCTGAAATCCTCTTTTTCAGCCTCCTGAACATCAAACACCTCTTTCAGGCACCACAGCAGCACCGTGGTGGTGCTTGCTTTCTTTGCTGGGTGTTCCTGCAGCAGCTCTCTGGAGCTACTGCAGGCACTGGAGGGCCTGCTGAGCTATTTCACTCTTGGTAGCCTGTGTGACCCTTCACATTTGATGTAATTTCTCACATGTGAGGTGAATATTCACTCATTTGAAGACGACACAGTGCCTTGTGAGGTGACAGCAAGCTGCTAAAGGATTGAGCACCGTGAGCTTTTGAGGCCTCAAGTCCAAAGATAAAAGCTGGCACACGACACAAGATTATTCTTCAGACCTGTTTTCTGAGACATCTTGAGACTTTGGGGAAAGCAGGAGAGATGGAGCTCCAGACTTGGTTTCTTGTTGACAGCTCCAGGAGAGAGACTGACCCCTCAGACTGCGCCCATCACGTGCAGGGGATGCTGGGCTGGGTGATGCTGCCGAAGCACCAGCTCTGCTGACAGCCCAGGCACCCCAGCTGCTGTGCTGTGCAACCCCTCTGCTTTTGGGCTCTGGCTTAGGGAGTTGTCTGATGAATCCCAACCTGCAGGTCAGGAGACAGGTCCAGGGTTACAGAGAAATTCACCCCAGGGCTTCCATTCACACCCAGGTCTCTTGCACATTGGCACAATTTAACCCTGGGGTCTCTGCTCTGGTGCAAGGCTTGCTGTGCCCTGTCTGTGGCACACAGCTCACACAGCTGTATTTGTGTGTCTACTTGTACTTGCCACTCTGTCTTATCCTTGGCACACCAGGGGTGGAAAAGCACTTCTGCTCCTGAAACTCCAAAGGAATGTTTAAACACACATATTTATTTGTAGATGCTCATGAATATTATGGATAAGGGATTCTAGAGGATTTGGGGAGGGAAATAATTTCAAATAAGCAAATTATTTAATTTAGAATTACATTTACTATACATAATAATGGATAGCTTTCTTATGGTGCTTTGCAACTTCAAAGTACTTTGCAACTGTTAATTAATTAACATGTGTGCTCTTTTGGAGGTAGGAAACTAATTATTAACAGCCCAGTCTTTCACACAGGGAACTAAATGATAAACATTCATGTTATTTAAACAATTTAGCCATTGTATTGCATGCTCAATTTGTCTCTGCAAGTACCACTTCTCCATACATAATGTGGATTAATGCATATGCAAATGAATTACTTAAACAACTGCATTCACACAACACATGATGATCATCATGAATAATGATTTGCCCAATGCTTTGTATCCTAGGAGTCCCTTAAAATGACAAGTAGTCATCCTTGTTTGTGTTCCCTGAAGGTCATTTGAGATTGATATTGGTCCCCAGATGGGAGCTGAAAGATGACATGGGCCAGGAGATGTCTGGGAAGCTGGTCCCTGATGTAGAAGGTTCTGGAGCAAATCCTGTAACACGGTGGGAAAACAAGCTTAGGCTGTCTGAAGTTAGCTACACACACTCGTGTGCCAACCCCCCCAGCTCAGTCCCAGTTAAGACAAAGGGGGAAAGATCAGTAAAAAATCCAGGCTCATTTTGCTGGTGGCAGAGCAGAGCTGGTGGCTCAGTCAACGTGCTGTACCCAAGCTCTCATTGCCTGCACCTTGTGCTGCTGTTTCCATGGGCAGCCTAAGCCAACCCTCATTTTAGCCTGTGGGCAAATCCTAGAGAGAAATCTCAGAGTAATTTAGGGAGCCTTTGTCTCTGCCAAAAATCAGTCAAGGGACGATGCTGTAAAGATGGATGGGACAGATGACTGTGCTGGAACAGGAGCTGAGCACCAGGCTTGTGCCTCAGCCAGGAAACTGTGCTCCTGTGGATCATTTCAGGAGGGTGAACTTACATTGCATCCTCCAGGAGCACCAGGTAATCACCCAGCAGTATGTGCAGCAAATCTAGACCGAGGTTGCTGCTGCAGAGCAGCACTGGCAAAGCTGAAGAAACAAAGTGACCTCCTCAGGGTCCAGCACTTACACACTTAACAAATTATTTAAGGCAGGTTGATAATTTTTCTTCCCCAATGTCCATTTGGAGTTTGAGATGCTGATGATGAGAGGTGATTTTTGTCACAGGCACAAGCAGACACACAGCTTGTCCTGCAGTTCTGCCAGGAGCAGAAGGCAACGTGTAACTTGGGATGAACTTTGCACCTCTCCACGATGAGAAGAGAAGCTGTGCCAGAGAGATTTAAGACTCCCTGAAGAAAACAGAAAGGACATAAGGAAAGCTGAGGAAAGCACCCTTGGGAAGGCACAAAAGGAGTGTGACAGCTGAGGGAGGAAAAGCAACTGCTAAGTAAGCAGAAGTGTTACCAGGCTCAGACACTTGGAGAGCTCAGAAAAGGCAACAGGAATGAAGCACCTGGGAGTGTGAGAGAGCCTGGGGGATCTGAACAGAAGTGAATCTGTGCAGACCCTCCTCAGGCTCCCAGGACACCCAGTCTGTGGGTGGTGAGAAATTGCCAACGTGGTCTTCTGATCTCTGCCTGGCTGTGTGTGCTCCACATGGCTTTCTGTGCTGGAACACGGACTGTCCTTATCGCAGCTCCTGACTGTTCCACTAACAGTTTGCTTCAGATTTCCTGTTTGCCAGTAATGCTGTTTCCTTTCTCCTGGTGTTTTCTAACTCAGCATTGCCTCTTTAATTTGGCCTCTCCTTTGGCTTCCTAATAGCTTCCAAACACTCTCTTTAATCCATCCCATAGAGAAACCCAGACACAGACAGTTCATGACCCTTGGATGACACTTGCATCTCTCCTTGCAGCTCTCCTGCTACCTGCAGTTCCTTCCCCATATTTTTATGCCTCTTCTGATATTCTCAACTTGTTCTGGTGTACACTGCCCTGTCCTCTTTATACAGCTCTTGGCATACTTGTTTCTGTTCCTAGCTGATGTCCCTTGGCTTTGCCTTCATGCTATTAACAATAATGACCACATGGCTTTTTAATTTCTTGATGCATTTTTAAGAAAACCTATGTTTAGCTCCTAATCCTGACGTAGACAGCATGTTCTTATCAATAATTGGCCTATTAGGTTATGGGTACAGCTGAGTAAATTTCATGCTTATAAAACTGCTCGAGCAGGCAATGCATTTAGCTGACTGCAGACTGGTATTTATGTAGTTCCAGGAGAGTAAATAAAGACTGCTGGGTGGCCAACATTATAGCATTATTTTACCTCCCTCCTTCCTTTGCTTCAATTTCATGCAAAAGCCCAATCTCATGTACAGTCTCATTCCTCCAAGAGGGTGTTAAATTTCTTGGGCTGCTACTGAAATGATTGGCACTGGGAACATTCCCTGCACTCCAGGAGCAGGCTCCAGTTCCCAAAGTATGAGCAGTTATGAGGCTGTTCCTAATGTCCATTCCCATCACAACTGATGATGTTCAGTGCAGGACTGGTAATGCCTTTGCCTGTCGAGCTCCTGTTGTGACTTGTACTGATCTCACTTTTTATCTGACAATTAAATTTACATATTCACCATGTAGGGCAGTGTTTTGGAATGCTGAGCAAAGTTGAGATTCCACATTTTTTTCTTCTAGCATTTAT
This sequence comes from Notiomystis cincta, assembly GCA_013398075.1. NCBI lineage: Eukaryota > Metazoa > Chordata > Aves > Passeriformes > Notiomystidae > Notiomystis > Notiomystis cincta. The sequence goes on from VZRX01008238.1 coordinate 209,639, forward strand.
GCTTGGAACAACTTTTCTGATTCTACTTTTCTTATCTTGTAAGTCATTTGCAAAACAAGCTTCTACAGGAAATGTTTATTTTGAATTCATTAAAAAGGCAGCTACAGCCCCCTGTATCCCTCAGGAGAAGTTTGTGTGCTTTGCTATTACTGTTTGAATGCCACTGTAAAACACTCAATGTGTGCATTGCCTTCTTTCAGTTTTAACAGTTTAGGAGAATCAATCATGGAATCACAGAATTATTTGATTTGGAAGGGACTTTAAAAATCACCTGGTTCCAGCCTCCCTGCCATGGGAGGGACACCTTCCACTAGACCAGGTTGCTCCAAGCCTCATCCAAACTGGCTTGGAACACTTCCAGGGATGGGACAGCCACAGCTTCTCTGGGCAACCTGTGCCACCCCCACAGTGAAGAATTCCTTCCTAATATCCATAATCTAAACCTACTTTCCTTCAGTTTGAGGCCATTCCCCCTTGTCCTACCACTATCTGCCCTTTTAAGCAGTTCCTCTCCACATAATGTTCCTTTCCAGAGGATCTCTCTCAAGATGCATCAACAGACCTCTTCAAACTTATATGTAGGTTTAAAATTAAGCACAGCTTTGTAATCAATGTATTCTAGGTCTGGGTTTCCAAAATATTGTTCTAGGCAAAAAGTGCTCAAGAGGTGATTCCCAGAATAATGAAATCTATCTGTTTAATAGAAACCTACTGTTTTTTATTATTTAAGGCTTACCTGTCTTGGTACTTAAAGTAAGCTGATATAGGCAGAAATGGAAGCACATAAATGTACTAAAATTCATTAAAAGGAGATTTGTAATGGCAGTCAATAGCTTAATTATAAGAGACTGACACAAAGATGTGGAGTATTTCTGAAGGTAACGAGACCCTGGCAGCTGCTGGCACTTTGGAATGAGGTTTTGGATGTTCCCAGTGGGCACCAATAACTTACTAGCTGATACCAAAACAATTGCCCACTTTAGAGCTGCCAAGCTCCAAACTGACAACATACAATTTGCTTGGACAAATAAACTGAAATTAGGTTGTTGTGTCACGTAAGATGCTTGTAAAAGAGTGTGTGGAGCCTGAGGAGAAATGAGGGTCAATCAGTCCCTCTGGAAAGAGCAGCACAGCTGGAAGGACAGTGAGCCTACAGAAATAGCCAAGAAACCAGATAAATACATGACAGCATGAACAGCATCTTTGCTGTAGATTACAGACACTTGATTTTATAGGCCCAGTGTTTCCCAGCTGAGCACATCATTTTATGAGGATTTCCTCTGTCTTTTACCATGTTGCACTAAAAGTGGAGGGTTTTAGGTTTTGTTTGTTTGGGTTTTTTTTTTGTTTTGTTTTGTTTTTTTTTGTTGGGGTTTTTGTGGGTTTTTTTTTTTGTTTGGTTTGTTGGTTTTTTTTTTTCCTTTTTTTTTTGTTTTTTGGGCTTTTTTCTTTGATTGAAGACTTTTCTTCTGCTTTTCAACAGCAGGTACCATCTCCCCCAGTCAGGGGAGAAGAACTGTCCTGCACTAAAACTAGAATAAATGTGAGGAATGAGGCCCTTAAACACAGGGAGAAGCAAAGTCATGTCAAGACACTTTGGAGTGAAGGAAAAGGCTGTGTGTGCAAAGTGTGAGTGATTAACTATTAGGACAGATGAACCAAGGAGGTGTGCCCAAATGCTGCCTGCCAGCAAGTCTTTTCACTGCAAATCTCTCTTTCTCTTTCACTCAACCAAAAACAACTGACTGGATTCCAGAAAACTTGTGTGTTAATTTTTGTGTTACACCACAAAATCAGGGCAGATAATCCTAATAGCCCCCCACAGATTTTCTTGCATTGCCCCCATTGTGATCAATCAGCCTGGCTTCTCGTGTCATTTGGAGCAGGGATTTCACTGCGGAGATTTTCCAGCGCCAACTCTGTCCCCTCTGAGTTCTAAATCGATGCTTCTCTCTCTCCCAGGCTGACACACAGAGACAGTTGGTGCTTGGAACAGAGTAATCCAGATCTCCTCACTCCCACACCCCTGCTGTGGTGCCGCCTTTGCCATCCCTCAGATAGAGCAGAGACACAGGCAGCAGAGCAAACACATGGATCAGCTCTTCTGGCTCTGGAGAGCTGGTGGTTCCTCTTGGCTGCACAGGCTTAGAAAAGACAGGGAGAATTTTTCACAATGAATTATTTAAAATGAGCCTTTTTGACCTCATTTTCTATATGCATCTCCTAGCAGAAAGTTGAAGCTAAAGTCATTTGTCACGGCTGAGTGTAAATCCAAGGGGAGCAGATGGGGGTTTCCCTGCCACGTAGCCATGCAGGCAATGTGTGCATGAAAATGGACTGCCTGGGATGAGGCAGGCAAAACCTCCACAAAGCAAAATGGAGCTGCAGCTAAATGTTTCAAAATCAACCCCCTGAGATTACTGGTGGGATTTTGTTCTCCTGTGAACCTTGTCCAGGTTTTGGTCAGCTTGGAGGCAATGTCTTCATCAATTAATTCAACATCTTCACTGATTTTTTTCACTTTGAAAAAATTGCTGTCCAATAAATTGTTTTTCTTTCTGAGACCTGCTGGTAATGGCTTTGTAGCATGCCATGGAAAGGGATGAGGAATTTTCTGGGGCTTAGTAAGAGTGTGGAAGATTCTCTTTCATTTGAAATCTTTACACACACTTTAATGCCTTTTTGTATTGTCATGCATTTACAGACTTGGTGAAGCAATTATTCCCATATAATCAGTGGGTTCCTAACAGTGACAGAATAGCTCTCTCTGTTCCAGGGAAGCCCCTTTTAGCTTTCATTACTGCACATAACTGCAGAGCCTGCCAAAGAGCAGTATCGATCCCTGCGCATTGAGCAGATCAGGGCTGGGTTTGTTGTGCAAATAACAACCCAGCAGCAGCACTGCAGACAGCAGGAGCAAAATGAGACCACGCTCTGTGTCAGGCATCTGAATTTGTTCCTTCTGCCTGGTGTTTGTGGCGCAGCCTGACGAGCTGCCTTAGTCTCCATACACGTTTTCCATACGAGCTTGATGTGCTGTGGGGACTTCTGGCTGTCAGCTCTCCATGGAGCCTGCCCTTGGAAAGGCTGGCACGAGCTCTTAGAGATGAATTATTTAGACAGCTTCACAAACATCTTTGAGCCAAAGCTGAGGATACATCTGCTTGTCATGGGCAGTCATGAACCTGTGACGAGAGCAGAGGGGTTTCCCTGAGACACAGCCCAGCCTGTTGCTCACTGCTGCAGTGCTGCACAGCAGACAGAGCAGGGAAGGGAATGCTCTCCCCATGGGAGGGGTTTGCTTTCACCAGAGGCTGTATCACAACACGAGCTTCAGCTGCATCAGAATGTCACACACAGCCAGACCTGTGTGTCTGGCTGATCAAGAGCAGCACTGGTCTGGTGTGGTTGGTACTGGGAGCTGTCACTTGTGCCACCCCTAGGGCAGTTTGCACATACAGATGATGTCTTTTAATCTGAAAATAGACTCCAGTGGGGTTTGCAGCAGTTTAAGCCCTGCCTCAAGCCAATGCAGATGACTGTGTTATAGATTTTTCACTGATGTGGTCATGTTGGAGGGAGTTTCCTCAGTGCAAACACGGCCCTAATGCCTCAGGCAAATAATTAGGAATTGTGTTCTCCTTTAGCTGTCAGAATGACAAGGTGCTGCCTGTCTGCCTTGGGTGATGAGCAATGCCTCATCATTTTAGCTTTAGCTTCCAAATAATGTGAGGTTAGAAAAAGAATTTCCTTTAGGTTGGGTTCCTCTGTTCTGGGTAGCTGTGAGATTTCTGATACCTTCCTCTGAACCCTCCTGTGGGGGATGAGATGCTGTAACTGCAGAGACCTAAGGTTGAGCTGAACTGGCAGTTCCTCTCCTCCTGCTGGTGTGGGAATTAATTAATATTTTTATGCTACGTGCAATCATGTAATGGTAAAGCAAAATATGACAATTCAGTGATTCATCACTAAGCTTGTTTTAAAGATATTTCTTGGTAAAAAATTGCTCAGTGCTGTACTGTGCACTGCTATGAAGCCTGTCTGGAGGAATCATAGTAGTACTAGTTATAATAATGATAATAATAATTTCTAGCTCTTGTATAACACTCTTTTGTAAGGTTTCTGGAACTGCTTTTCCAAGGAGAATAATGTGTTAACAGACAGAGAAAATTATTTTCCTTGGGTCCTTTGAAGCTCATGTGACGCAGGCAGGAGTGGAAGTGGACTTTTTAGGCTTTGTATCCTGGCAGGCACCACCTCTGAGGACACCAGCTGTTGTAGATTACTCCTAAAAACTCAAATGAGGTGTCTGAATTGCTGGTACAGTGGTTTTGGGCTGTTTGTACAGGCTGCAGTTGGAAACTGGGGAAAAGGATTATAGATGCCTCACCTGCAGGTTTTGGGAAAAGAGCAACAGCCTCTGCACATCTCAGTCTCTCTGCCCCAGTTTTCTTCTCTTTTGCATGTGTTCTTCCATAGCTTGAGTAATTAACAGCCTGGGTGGGAGGCATAAAGTAGAGCAATGATGACTCTGATGCCTGACTCAGTTTGACATTGAGTGTCAGGAAATGGTGTATTTTCATTGGAAAACAATGAAATCTAAGTCAAAGTTGGTCTTAGGTAGGAAACTCTGAGGCTACATCTCCACCAGTGCAAAGACTCAGGGTTTAGCCCTTCCAATGCTCCTGGACTGAAAAGGGCAGTAGATTTCAGGAATATTTGCAGACCAACAAAATATCAGAGGAAGAATCAGGCCTATTTCTCATTCCAGGGATAAAAGCTTTATCCCAGAGACAAGTACCTTTAAAGCCACAGGCCTGAGTGAAAATAGCTTGAGGCTGGAAAATGGACTTTTCCCAAAACCACTGGGAGCCATGAAACTATAATTATGAGTGAGGTGGCAAAATTCCCTATATTATGTCTAGAAATGCTCAACTGTGAGCTTCCAAAAAGCACCACACTTTAATTTTAAAACAGAAATGATCTGACTTATTTGGGGACATGACAGTTTTTCATTCATCATGGTCCAACAGAGATACATTGCTGGTCTGGGTTACAGGAAAAGGAGGTTCCTTGTAGGTGGGAAGGTGGGCTTCAGGCAAGGGAAAAGGGCACATGAGCCACAGGGCACAGGAGGAGTGCTTGAGGCCAGGCTGGAGGCCCACACCTCCCTGGGACAGTTGCAGTGGCTCAGTGTCTGGCCCAAAGAGGTTACCTGAGCTGATAGCTCCCTAGAGGAGGATCAGGACCTTCTGGACATGAATCAAAGTCAATCCAGAGGTTAATCTCCTGGAGAAATGTAATGCTGAAAAGAAAGAAGATTGAATTCCCCGTGCTGGGACTGAGATACAGAAATTCTTCTAGGGGATATTATTCTGGGCACGATTTGAGAAGAACATCTGAATTCCCTCAGATTTTCCATTTTTCAGTTTTATTCAGTGCTCACTGTGGTACCTTGAATGTTGCATATTAAATGCTATGTCCAGGCCTCAGTGCATCATGAGTCAGCATTCCCAACAGGTATGTTGCAGAATTCATGTGGAGTTCTCATGTTTTTTTAAGAGCTGTTGCTTTTTGCAGGAGTAGCACATTCTGGTGAGATACATCTGGTGAGACACAGAGAAAAAGAAGAGGAGTAGATTTGAGGATTCTAATTTATTGGGAAGATAAACAGTTTATGGCTAATGTCTTAGAGCTTCTTTCCTATTCAATCACAAAATACATATGCCAACCCTTGCTATTGAGAACAAAAGATGAAATAGTTGCTGGGAAGATTGAATATGTTATTTTCAAAACCCTTTGGTTTTGATGCTTTGAGGAACAGGGAGTGTACATTTGAGAACGGTTTAATTTTCTTAGAGGATATTTTTGTTTGTTTGATCTTGCTTTTTTATTTATTAGGTTATTACCAATCTTTTGTTGTGCATTATTAAAACAGATAAGGAGATACAATTCTTGCTCTAGGGTATTTTCTGTTCTCACAACTAAAGGCTTTACAGCCAAAGAAACTACAATTAACAAGACAGACAAATGGGGGAAGGAAAGCATTATTTTCTCCAGTCCTGAGGTGGGTAGCAAATTACAAGGAGATTAAAGATTTAGGTTAGCAAAAGTCTTAAATGTATATAACATGCCTAGATACATCTACAAAGGAAATGAGGATGTCTTTAATTCTTGCTGATCTTGGGTGGCTTCGTAAAAGAGCCATGGAACCCAAATAGCACAGACAATCAGACACTAATTTGTTAGTTAAAGATGTGTTTTTGGACATTTGAACTTTAATATGCAGCCTGGGATTAAACACGTGCTTGGATTGGGTTAAAGACCTTTTGGTAGGGATTAGATGGAAGCTGATGGAAGATTTCAGGTTCTGATGCTATTTTTGATAGTGACAGTGTGAGCACCTCTTCCTGGTTCATCTGCCAACATGAACAATTGTCCATCTCAGTAATGTTTTTATCCTGACCTAACACTTCCTGTTACTCCTTTGTCCACAGAAGGATGCAGTTTCATGCCTTTGAGAATTAATTCAATGTAACTTTAAAATCATTATTGACACAGTTAGTTCCCTTTTCAGAATAAAATAATCCCTTGTAGTCTCCTGTCCAAGCAGACGAAGTGTGGGTCAGGCTTACTGATTTTTTCAGTTGGTCAATCATAGATGTGTTCTATCTGTTCTCCTCTTCCAAGGCCTTTAAATCTCTCTGAACATGGTTTTTAAAAGGGTGGATTGTTATTTTTTTGCATCCATCAAATGACAAAATTTCCTCTGGGTGCTTTCTGCTCTTTCAGTCAGTCTGCATTGAATTCTGCCTTTGTTGTTAGGTCTGTAGACTTATTTTCTAAGCTTTTATCTCCTGTGCAAAGGATATATCAGCTGCACAGCCTCTGCTGTGGCACTGGCTGAGTCATTCCTGCATTCACAAATAGTCTCAGTCCTGCTGTGCATTGATAATATCAGTGCTCATTAATGACCATTGCTGGGGCCCCTGGATCTCTGTCCTGTTGCTGTTCTCCCACTTCCCTTACAGGCCCTGCACAAAATGTCTGAATTTTCCTCTTCCTGTGCACTTTGGGGGGCTGACCTCTGATGGATTTTCTTCTTCAGGGGATGGTAGTGCAGTGGTCCCTGGGTGAGACCCTTACCCAGACAGATGATGGGAGAGGTGTTGCACTTGGGGCCAGCACTCAGATGTCACTGGGTGGTGATGCTGAAGTGGGGGAATGGTGCCTCAGGAGGCAGCTCCTGGGCATCTTGTCCTGTGCCATGCTTCCCTCCTGCCTCCTGTGCCATGCTTCCCTCCTGCCTCCAGCACACTTCTCCTGAGGCCCTTTCCCTTGCATGCTGGGCACAGGTGGCAGATGGGCAAAGCACTTCTGCTTATTCTGAGGTATCTGGGACCACAGGGAGGTCAGGCCTATGCCCTGCAAGGGTGCAGGCATCCCTTGGAGAGGAGAAGCAGTTGTGTGAGCCCTGTGCTCTGAGTTTGACCTGTAAAGCCCTGAGGGTGCTGTGGGACAGAAGGGTTTCATTTTCTGCTCGACCCCTCAGACCTGAGGCACAAGCGAGACTGTCCCAGCACAGAGTGCCCTGCTGGTGCATGTACCCCTCACAGCCCCTTCTGGGCTCAGATGGAGTGATGCAGCTCTTGCTGGAGTTCCACACTGGTGCACCCCTTGCTGCTGTTACCTCTGCTACTCTCGATTAAGCTCCTGCTGCCAGTGACAGTTCCCAGATTGCTGTGTTAGCCTGGAGAAAAATGCTCCTGAGCACATCCCCTGCAATATTGCCTCAGGAGACACAGCCCAGCAATTTTCCTGGCTTTCCCTTTTGAATACCTACCCTTCACCTTGATTTTTTACCCTATCATAATACTCCAATCAGAGTATGTGGCTTGGGCTTGTGGCCACTCTTTCAAGATAATCTATAAGTTTTCACAGCTTTTATCTCCTTTCTAGAGCTATAATCAATTCCTGAAGATGGAGTAAGTAAGTGAAGAAAGTTAATTTCAATGTGTCCTTCCCAATAACCTCATTTGCAAGAAAATAGCTCAAATATTGTCATTAATCATTCTTTTATGCAATCACTTAGCCAACTGACTTTCTTATGTTTTCCTGGTCAACAATTTTATAACAGACTGCTCAGCTGAGCAAAGGGCTGTTTTACTGCAGACTGCAGTCTGGGGCAGGATGAGGAGGGAGAGGTGGGGAGGGGGGTTACCTTGTTGCTAAATCACAGCTAATTTGTCTTGCTGTATGAAGGGCAGGATGGTGAAGGGAGTGGTTAAAACTTCTCCATCCTGGTAGTGCTCCAGTGAATGCTCTTTGCTTGATAATGAACATTTCCTACCTGCAGATCAGACACCTGAGCAAATATTTAACAGCCTTGGAGGGTTCAATAGAATCACAGAATAGTTTGGGTTGGAAGTGACCTTAAAGATCTCCTGGTTCCAACCCCCTACCACAGACAGGGGCACCTTCCACTACAGAATACCATGGGTGGGAAGAGACTCAGAAAGCTCATCAAAACTAACTCCTGACTCCACACAGGCAAACATAAAAGTGAACCCAAATATCTAAGAGTGTTGTTTAAATGTTTTTTGAACACTGGCAGGCTTGGGGCTATGACCACTTGCAAAGGGACCTTGTTCAGTGCTTGACCATCTTTTGAGTCCAGCTCACGCTTCAGAAGAACTGTGTGAGAATCTAAGCAGATGTTTTGAATTTCACAGTGTTAGCCACACTGGTAAGATTTTGTAGGTCTGGATGGGAGAAAACACACAGAGAAAAACACAAGCAGGGCTGCTTCGTTTTTTCATGTGCTCTTTAAATGCCATGCAAGAGCTAACTAGATTACTAGATGTTGTCTGCTTTTTCATAGTGAAGCTTTTTGGTAATAGGATCTTTTTTTCCAGAAGTAAAGACCTTTTACTTGTTAAGATATCCCAGTTTAGGTAAGTACAGTTGCTAATGTCACTAACAAAGAAATTGTATTTACAGCAGAGCACCTTTAGAGTTACTCTGTAAAGGGCAAGACTCTCTATCCAAATTTGTCCCATTCCTTGTCCTAGACCAGGATGTCACTCCTTTACTATTTGAGGTGCCTTTACCTGCTCAGCCACTTCCTTCTCTACCAGTGCTTCAACAATGGCCTGCCCAAATTCAGATCAGGTTGCTTGGCNTTGGAAGTGACCTTAAAGATCTCCTGGTTCCAACCCCCTGCCACAGACAGGGGCACCTTCCACTACAGAATACCATGGGTGGGAAGAGACTCAGAAAGCTCATCAAAACTAACTCCTGACTCCACACAGGCAAACATAAAAGTGAACCCAAATATCTAAGAGTGTTGTTTAAATGTTTTTTGAACACTGGCAGGCTTGGGGCTATGACCACTTGCAAAGGGACCTTGTTCAGTGCTTGACCATCTTTTGAGTCCAGCTCACGCTTCAGAAGAACTGTGTGAGAATCTAAGCAGATGTTTTGAATTTCACAGTGTTAGCCACACTGGTAAGATTTTGTAGGTCTGGATGGGAGAAAACACACAGAGAAAAACACAAGCAGGGCTGCTTCGTTTTTTCATGTGCTCTTTAAATGCCATGCAAGAGCTAACTAGATTACTAGATGTTGTCTGCTTTTTCATAGTGAAGCTTTTTGGTAATAGGATCTTTTTTTCCAGAAGTAAAGACCTTTTACTTGTTAAGATATCCCAGTTTAGGTAAGTACAGTTGCTAATGTCACTAACAAAGAAATTGTATTTACAGCAGAGCACCTTTAGAGTTACTCTGTAAAGGGCAAGACTCTCTATCCAAATTTGTCCCATTCCTTGTCCTAGACCAGGATGTCACTCCTTTACTATTTGAGGTGCCTTTACCTGCTCAGCCACTTCCTTCCCTACCAGTGCTTCAACAATGGCCTGCCCAAATTCAGATCAGGTTGCTTGGCACTCTGTCCATCCTGGCCTTGAACACTTCCAGGGATGGGATTTGCCTCTCCAGCTGGAGGGACATCATTGCAATTAGGGACATTAAACTTGGGTAAACTGGGTGTAAACTGTGAAAAGAGCTGTGCCAGCAGCAGTCCTTGCACAGAGCATCTGAGGCCAGGGGAGGTGCCTGTAAATAGGCAGCTTTTTGGGTTTTTCCCCCAAGTGCAAGCACAGAGGTTTGTTTTCTCTCATTTATTTGCATAATTCCAGCACATATTTTGACAAATGTCTTTCCCTCTTCTCATTTTAATTAGATTATTTGTGGGAAATGCATAAGATTTCCCAGGCTGTTGCCATATGACGTATGAACGGGATAACCTCTGTATCTCAGTTCTCCTGTTGGCATTTGAAGCTCCTTCCTGGTTTCCATGCAGCCACAGACACAATTAATTTTTAGCATCTGGCTGTAAATAGCATTTTGTCTGGCTGTGACAGGGAGGCAGGGAGCCCAATTAACACAGCCTTGAATATCTGTTAGTTTACTTTCCAGACCCATTTCTATTTTCTGTTAGAGCAAAAAGAGAAAAATAAATTCTAGATGCAGTACTGTCTTATTTAATATTAATTTGGTGAATACAATATGATAAATACTGTTGAGTTCATTAAACAACTCTTTCCCTCCCAGTCATACGATGGTGGTAATTACATGTGCAGAATGCAGTGAATACTTCCTCCAGTGAATTGCTTTCAGACTCATTTGGTGGGAATTCTTAGTCAATCAACAGATAATGGGGAGAAGAGGATCCTGGCTGCAGGAGTAGGAGAATATTCAGGAGGCTGCTTAATTTGGTGGCCACTGTACTGTGTCCAAATTTAAAAGAGCTTGTTGAAAAATTAAGAAAGGTTTTAATAAAGTATTACAAGACATTTGAGGTTTTCATAATGTCTTTTTGAGAAACACACCTCAGAAGATGGAAATACTTAATTTATCCAGGGAAAGATTTTTGTGAAGTTCTTAAGTTTATTTAAGAGTAGTTTGTGGAAAGCTACATGGGGAAGACATTGCTGGGAGTTGATTGCTGGGGCAGAAAAAGCAAAATTGAGACAGTGGTTAGAAATTGAGGCAACTCCTATGAAAAAAAGACAGAGAGAAGATATCTTGTACTGAAAAGAACTTAGTGAATGTGATGCTGGTAGATTGTCCACTGGTTTTAAAGTTGGTTTGAAAGTAGGTTTCTTCCACAACAACATGCACACTGTCAGATAGAAGTTGGTGTTTTAAGCAAGCTCTGGGGAGGAGCCTGCACAACCTTCAGGTTCCCTCAAGGCTTAAAATTTCCACATGTCTAAGATAAAATGCTGTTTCTCCCAGAATGTGTTTAAACAGACCAATACAGCATTTTTGGTTGTGGTGCCCTCAGGAGAATATCTGTGGAGACAGAAACTTCCCTTTCCTACTTTGTATGTTTTCCTGAATGAATCACATGAGTTTTGGACTATAATGTGTCCACTCAACCATTTAAAGCTGTGGGAAATCATCCAAAAGCCTGGAGTTGGAAAGGGCTTTTCAGTACTCTGACTTTTCCTCTCCAGCCACAAAATTTTTCAGGGTCCATGACAGGAGAACACAGGTTATCTGCTTTTCAGCCTTTCTCAAATATTATGCAAATATTCAAATAGATTCAATGCTCATAAGCAAGATTGTTATTTCAATAGGCCCACTGACTCTTCTGAGGATGCTTTTCAGGATCTGGATCCAAAGGGCTGCAAGAAAATTCCTGCCACTTGAAATGAAGTCCCAGCACAGTAAATTGTGTCAGGCCCATCTCAAAAGGAACCTCTCAGGCTTTGAGGAGTCAGGTTCCAAATGTGAAAACAGCACAAGATTTCCAAAAGTCAGGAGATAACGAAATGTGAGGCTGTTCTTCACCAGTGTTTGAGCCATCAGGCTGCTCTGGCTTTTCAAGAAGCTGTGACAAAAGCAGCACAGTGCAGATTAATCTCAGAACAAGGTTCATCCCCTTATGTTTTCATTGCCATCAAATTATAAAATGTAATGGAAGGTGCTAAAATCATCTCTTTGGCATGGGTAAGAAACTGCCTGTGCTGCAGGAGCAGACTCTTTAATTGCAATTTCAAGTCATAGAGTCGTTTTTCCATTTTGGACATATATTTGGACACTTACAGCATGACCCTGAGTACTCTCTGTTAAATTTTGTAACACTGATAGACCAAGTGGAGATATTTCAAAAATGAGCAATTTTCATGCAGCAGAAGGAATGTTTTGTGGAGCATTTCATATTGAAGGTCATTCTAGAAATAAAATCTGGTTTGAACCTTTCTCAGCTATAGGTGAATACAGCAACTTTCTGCAAGTTGGTTGCAGAGGAGTGGTTTATGCAGAAATAAAAGAGACTTACTGCAACATCTGCCCCACTTCCCACTCACTGCCTGAAAGCTTCTAATCAGAGACTGACAGCTGAGTCTTTTCTGACACTTGTTGAGAGAGGGGGTAAATGCATCCTGAAACAAAACTGAGTGTCAGGAGTAGTGCTATGAGAAAAATAAAGGAATTCAAAAATAACAAATTGTATGTTCTGAGATTGTTAAATTCTCCATCACCTACTTCTCTGCCAAGTGCTAATTCTTTTTCTGGGCTCATTAACTATTCCTTGGTCAATTAATGAAGTTCATTTACCTGAGCAAAAGATCCTGTATTATGCTCATTTGTCTTACAAATGATATCAGTATCTGAGCTGAGACAAAAAACAACCCAAAACTTGTTCACTATAACCACTTTCAATGTTTTTGTGTATTTATCTATAATTGGAACTAAGAGTTAAAATGATATTAATTTTTTTTGTTGTGTTTTTTTGTTTGTTTGTTTGGTTGGTTGGGTTTTTTTTGTTTTTTTTTGTTTTGTTTGGTTTGGTTTGGTTTGGGTTTTGTTGGTTTTGTTTTGGTTTTGTTTCTGTTTTAATTTTTGAAAGTGCTCAAGAACACTTTGAATGGGAAGCATCAAAGCAAGAAGCACCAAGTTCTTCGACCAAACAAAAACATTTTATTGACTCATCACTGAGCATTTCAGATACTGATTTGTAAAGGACTTTTAGCTGAAACTGATGTTCCTGAATTTAAATTTCTTTGGATAACTTGAGGGAAGCATGTTTGAGGGAAACATAAAATGCTACCATATCAGTTTTATTTTGCTTGTGTCAGTGTTCCCAAAGCAAAGGGCTGTGTCTTAAATTTCCTCTTGAAAGCAGATCAGGCAGAATCCCACCAGTCCCCAGCTGAGATGTCCCAAAGATAACCAAACCACAGTTGAAATTAATTTGCCAGCTGACACATCATCATTGTTATGGGTTTCAAGCTATGCTCAAATCTTCTAAAATCTCATCTTTGGCTGGAAAAAGCAATTCACAGAAAATAACTGAAACACCTTGACTCTGCTGTTTTTGCTGGTAGGAGGGAAACTTTTCCAGTGTAAGCCAGTTCACTGATGCTATATTAAGTCCATGTGGCCTGAGAGAACCTGACAGAGATGTGTGGGGTGGAATGATTGCATTTCAGTCTGAGTTTTTGCCCACATACACTGTCCTATTGATTACCTATGTCAATCTATAATATACAGCATCTAATATCTTATTTTGGCATCCCCAGCTTACTGCAGATGAGAAGATTGTATTAAATATTGTTTTTTGAGAGAAGAAGGAGCCCACAGACAGGATGTGGCAGACCTGCCCTGGAGAAGCAAATCCCTAACAGCTCCTCAGAAATCAAAGTCGAGCCAAACTTAAGGGTCACATCCACCCTGCTGTCCCAGTAGTGGTCACCAGGGCATGAAGTGTGATGCTAATCTGTCTGACAATATAAATGTGCTGAAGGTGACCCATTGAATGCTGAATTTTTGTCAGTGCAAGCTTTTTGTGTGCCATTGGGTGAAAGTCATACCCAGCCTCCCCCTCCAGCGCCTACCTTGCTGCTCCATTCAGTCACGAACAGGGCACTGAGCAGATGCAAACAACTGCCCCCACACACATCCTGTGCAAGATTTACACTATAAAGCATTAACATATTTTAATAAATCAGCAGATTTGACTTTTCTTCCCACCTCTTCCCAATAACTGACTCTTAGGTCTAACTGTTAGCTCTGAGATGGTGGAGATAAACCCCTCAATTTACAAAATTGTCTGGGATGTTGCACAGGCATCTTTTTTCCCTTTCTGTTTGGGTACCCTGCTCTCTTCACTGTCTCTGAAAATATCTGAATCTAAATACAAATAGAGATGACAAAAGTAAACAGAAGTTTTTTTCTGATATCAACTAGGCAGGCACACTGACATCAAATAAACCCCAAGAACTCTTATTTTAAATGAGTCTCCTTCTACTGCATTATTTATCCCTTAATATCTAGGGAATGTTGTTTCCCTGAGTATTCTCCCATCCTTTGCTGGAGCATGCCATCTGCCTCCCATGTGAAAAATGGATGCACAAGTGCAGAGTCATTGAAACACTGACATTCAGAGAGCTGTGGTGCAAAGGGATGCACATGAGAACGACTTTTAAATCACAAGAGGTGAAGGATGTTCTTTGAAGACTGGGCACTGCACAAATTTGGCACAGGTGCATTCTTGCTGAGGTGTTCTGTTCAATTGAATGTTTGTGTCACACAGAGTAGCCCTTAATGCAAACCCAGAGGTCCTCAGGATCATTAACAAAAAACATAGTGAAAAATATTGCCAGCCAAGCACTGCAGATGTACATCAGTTCAGTGCTCCTGACTGCACCCTGAGAGAGCAGCTTTCAGTGTTCAGCTGTGCCAAAGCCCTGCCAGCTTGCCCAGAGTGTGTCTTGGCTCCTCCAGTGTTGGGGGGAGATGGAGCTTTTGTTTCACGAATGCTTCAGACGTGGTGATGGACAGAGCCCTGTGAGAGCCCGGGGGAGCCTTGGCCCCTGCAGGGAGGTGGGGGCTGTTTGCTCAGCCCCAGCTGGCTGTGCAGCAGCCCTCCCTCATGCTCCCATCTCAGCAGCTGCCCAGCTCAGTTTGGTGCAGTGCTGCTGTTACTCAGCTCTGCTGCTCAGGGTGAGCAGAGCAGTGTCATACCCAGCTGGGAAAGAGCTGGCAGAGCCACACTGCTTTGGGCCATGCTCCTCTGCAGGTTGCCTTTGCTTAGCTATGAACATGCAGCAACCTGCAAACAACCACACACAGGTTTATCTAAACTTTTCACTGAAAAGGTGGGCAAGCCTGGAATCAGGCAACCCAGGGAAGGAGAGACATCACCATGCCTGGAAAGGTTCCAAAGACATTCAGATGTGGCACTCTAGGAACATGGATTAAGGGTGGATTTGGCAGTGCAGGTTAATAGTTGGACTTGATCTTATGGGTCTTTTTCAACCCTAATCATTCCATGATTCTCAGAGCAGGCAATCTCCCCTGGGTTACCTGACACTTCTAAACCCACAAGCAGATAACATTTTTTCATGTTTGTTACTGTTAACTCTTTTGCAGTTCCCTTTTCTGTGGTTTTAAGGTGCCTGAGAACTTGTCCTTCCTAACCCCACTCCCCTTTCCCTGAAAGACTTAGGAGAGACTCACCTCTGACTGAAATGGCAGCTGAAAGTGATGCTACAGCTGTTAACTAATGAGCTGAGTCCTGACTGCCTGAAGAGGATGTCAAACACTGTATTTTGGGGTGATTGCATCAGCAGGAGCAGCTTCACCAGCAGTGTCTGTGCACAGGAGCCGGGCTGCTGCGGGGCAGGAGCTGGCAGTGGGAACACAGAGCTCACACAGCCCTCTTAGCCTTGGTGCAAAACCCTCCTTAGGCTTCTGGTGCCTTGAAACTGCAGATCTCAGCTCTTCTCCTGCCTCTTGGCAGGTAGTAGGAGAAACAAGAGACTCAAAGAATAGAGGAATTGTTTTCTTTGAGAAGAAATTAAAAAATTGCTACACTTTTGTATGCTTTAGTGACAGTAGGTAGGCAGATCCTTCTACATCAGATATAGGCAGGACTGGTTCTGATGTCTGTCATTAACAAAAATTAGACAGGGAAAATTTTGACCATTGTCCCATCTGAAAATCTGCTATAAATCTTTTTAAATTTTCAACAAAAACAACAAGCGATTTCAGAAAATGAAATCAGGAAATATTTTTGTGCATGCTGTAAAGGGATGCTACAGAGAAACTTTCCACATCTTTATCACTGTGAGTTTAACACTGGTAAGAAGTATTCCCTTTATGTCTGGGATATTTAATTTGGTGTTCCTGTATTTCCATATGAGAAGAAACTGTCAGCTTTGGAAAATTCTGGTCTGTTACAAGAAACTCATTGAAATTTGGCAGATGACTTCTTCCCAGATTCTCCCAGCTCTGTTTGAGGTGGAGGGTTTTGGCTGGACTTCCCTAGAGACAATTTCTTCCCAAGGAATGTCAGGGGGCTGGAAGAGGAGAGTTGCCTTACTTTGCTCCCTGATGCCCCAGGGAGGAGGAGGAGGAGGAGGAGGAGGAGGAGGAGGAGGACTGGGTGTGTATATGGGAGGAAATGGGACAGCACTTCTGCAAGTCAGAAGTGCTCATCACTCCAGCTGCAGCCAAAGCCAGGGAGAGCTGTGCTCTGGACTGATAAAAACCTTGAGAATAGAAAAATGAAATATGGTGTCCTTATTCTGAGATGTCAAAAATTAAATTGTTCTTTTGATCCAGTCCTCCCGGCCTCGGTCCCTCCCTCAATAAAATAAATCCAGGACTGCTCTGATGTCACAGCAGATTTATGAGAAGGAATTTGTGTGTGTCTGTGAAGTGTGCAGGGCTTTGGCACGTTGAGAGTGAGGAAAACAATGGTCTTATTTTCCCAGGAGGGTTTTGAAGTGTGCAGCAAGGTTATGCTCAGTGCAGGTTCAGGGTGCAGCTAGGAGGAAATATATTCAGAGATTTGCCCAGTGTGCCTCATTCTGTCTGTGCATTGAGTTGTGAAACCTGTAAAAATAATAATATATGTTCACTTATAATTAAAGGCTTCATCATAATGCATGAGCACAGGGGAGGCAAAGGAAGGTTTTTGCATGTGCAATTATTGAATAACTTTCAAAATTGCAGCATCTTGCTAAAGCAGCAGAGGTTCAGGCTAATTTAGGGAGTCATGGAAAAGGTCTGTAATACTGTTCTGTGCAGGAGTTACCCCCTGCAACATGATTTTATTTTCTTTACCAAGATTTGGTGTATTTATTTCAATTTTTATTTCTGGATTCAGGAAAGGGAATATGAAAAAAATTCTATGGGGTTTTTGCAGGGCAGAGGCCACTTGCTGCTTTGCAATTGTACATTACATGACACCAGGGCCACCATTCTTGGTGGCTGTTTGGTCCCACCCTACGAAACATAAGAAGTAATATTTTGAGCTCCAGATTGCAGTGTTATTTTATGTTTAGGCATATATTTAAACTCATGTGCTTTAAAGAGTGCTGTACTTTAATTTACTGTTATGTTTTCTTTTAATGGCCACAGTTAAATGGAAAAAAATCTTCTTTTTTTATGTGAAATTTTCTAAAAAACCTCTTCTCAGGATGTGTGAACAAAATTTGATAGTGAGGCCTTTCCAGAATCTCAAAAGCTGAGATGCCTTTACCTCAAATAAGGACCATTTGCATTTGATTTCTATTTTTGTATGAATACATTGGAGAAAAGAAATAGGAGTGAAATCTTGACTTCACATAAAATCAATTTCTCCACAGCTTTCAATGAAATTGGAAATTTGCCTTAAGTGTAGAAAAGAGCATTTAGCTGTAAACATTAGCCTTTTGTGGGCTGCATTTCATTCTTTTCAGAAGGTTCAGGTATTTTTTTAGTCTTACCTGTGTGTTCTTATCTATGGCTCCTGAAGGTGAAGCTCTTATGCAAAAGCAGTTCCTGCCTCCCATTTTCCTTGCACAGAAACCTCTACAAGGCTGAGATAAGCCTGAAAGGATAAACTAAGAAAGTGCATTGACAGTGGAGGGAGCTGGGCACTTGACTCCCTGTAACTCTTTGTAATCCCCATCTGTACAGAGCACACCATAAAATCAGTTACTGCACTCCTGGACATTGGAGAAGTCAGACTCTGCTTCCAGCAGGAGTAGGAAACATTACTGGTTTTCTGCACCATTTAAGAGCCCTGGGCACGGTTGTGGCAGCATAAAATAGTTTTGGGTTTGTCTGCAGTGATGTTTCTTGAGCTCTAAGAGGAAATCACTGTGCTGAAGTTTCCATTTTAGTGCAGGTGAATTGGATGCAAATGCTGTAACCACTCCAAAACATTTATTTGCTGCTGCAGAAACTCAAGTGCCTCATCCCTGGCAGTGTTTAAGGCCAGGCTGGGTGGGCATTTGAGCATCTTGGTTTAGTGGAAGGCAGGGGCTTGGACCTAGATGGTCTTTAAAGTCCTTTCCAAACCAAACCATTCTGTGATTCTATGAATTCCATTGTGAGTAACTTTCCCAAAGGATTTGAATCCCTGACACCCACCTGTTGAGTTCTTTTCCAAATCAGCTGAGACAGAAACCTGAGAAAGCCCTTCTGGGGAGGGGCAGTCATGTGGGCACGTTCTGGTGTACCACAAGGACAGCTTGCCATCCCCAGTATGGAAACAAGGCCAGAAAGAAAAAACATGGAATATGAAATCAGCTTCCATCAGTCCTTGTAAGGCATGTAAGAAGTTGCATACAGGCAATTTTATTACATTACCCTCTGTTCCTATTTTCAAATTAGAGCCAGGAAGAGCAGCCCATGGCAGGAGGAAAATGACATTTGGGTGCTTGGCAGTGCTGCTTGGATTCTTTGCAGTAGTGCCCAGTGACCTTTCTCAAGGATAAAGACCTTATCCTCTGCTCAGTGTGGAAACTGCGAAATATCTAACACAATCTCTGTCCCAGGGAATCTCACAAGCCAAATGTGACCAACAGTCAAGGGAGGTGAAGAGAAAATGAGAATTTAAGTTAAGCAGGACCTTTCCCTGACAGCTGTCCTGGCTTATGGAGGTAGGCAGTTCCACTGAGGTAATTTTGTGAGATTTTATATTACATTGATGGATGCTTGGTTTTCTTTGTTGCAGGACATGTCTTAACCTCAAGAGAAGTTTGCTTCAATGTATTCCTTTGCTTGGCTTAATAAACCATTAGAAAGATAAGAAATGTAATAATAACGTAATTTTATTTTTTGAGTTCCAGAGGCCCAAAAATCTAATAAGAGAGGAACACTGCACTTCATGTTATTTATTTATGTTGAACCTTTGTTCCAAAGAAACTTCACCAAATAAAACCAGACCAGCATAAAAGCAGAGGAAACATCCTGCAGGAAAATAAATTGATGATCTGGGCACAAATCATATTTATTAAAATGATTAGGGTTATGGACTTTGGGAAAATACAATATCAAAAGCAAGTTTTCAGTCTGTGCAACTGTGGATGGTGGTCTCATTAGGGAGAGCCTGACCTTAAATCGTGCAAATGGGCTTGCTACAGATAAGAGTTACTTTTTAGAAGCTAATTAAGAGTATTAGTGTTCCAGCCATGGGATTATATGATAATGTCAGTTTAGACAGCAGGATCTTCAAATGCCCACACATTCATAGCACTGCTATGTTTATTAGGGAATCATCTGGAAGATTATTAGGACATAAGTGATCTGGAAAAGAACTGGAATCAAAAACCCCAGTTCCATCATTGAGTCTTTTTCATTGATTTGTTGGATATAACTTATCTTTCACCTCTTTGGGCCCCAGTCAGCACGTGGGGACTCATGAGGGTCATTGTGGTGCAGACATGGTGACACTGTCACCAGAACCTCCTGAGTGGCTCAGAGTGTGTTGTACAAAACAAGCAGGACAGTGACTTCTACCAACCAAAAGAAAGTTTTTCTGCCAAACCTGAAAACTTCTTTAGTCCCAATGTGACAGAAATTCGGAACAAATGGGAAGAGATGACTCCTTGGTAGACTGAAATCCAGTTTGACATCAAGATGTGATGTTGGCAGAAAACTTCCTAGCAGCTGCCCCTCAGTCTCTGGAAGGAGCAGGTAGTTCTGGTGAGCAGATGTAGGTGGCAGAAAACAGACAATCAGCTGTGGACTGCTTGTGCTGTGCTGTCTCAAGGAACTCCTGCCAGCCCTGTGCTCTTCTCCTGGCTAGCACAAATATCCCAAGGCATGTACATGTACACTGAGGCCAGAGAGAAATGTTACTCCTGAGGCAGCAGACTGTCAGAGGTTCTGTTGAGCTCATTCTTTGTAGTTTAAAAAAAGATGTGATGCAATAGAAGCATTATTTGTATTATGATATTCTACTATTTTTCATTAGTAAATTCAAGGAGTTCTTAAGTTATATGCATGGCTGAGAATGCTTTATTGGTGGTTTTATTTCCATGAATTAGACCCATTTTAACAGCAGGATAACATTTATTTTCTCACAGAGGGATTAATATGGTGTAATATAGTGCAGGTTTTGTCACATTGCTATATTCACAGCCAAATATAACCTGATTTGGGGTAACATATAGAAGTATATCAGGGAACATCTGATTTTATAGCTTTTAAATTCAGTATAATATAAACTCAGCTCTCTTACTGAGAATTAAAGTCATTGCAGAGCAGAGGATTTTTGAACAAAGAACAAATCCATTATTCATTATGCAGAGATCCAGACACAGTGTTTTCCTTTAGATTCATTGCCTTTGTATAATAGTGCCTTTATTTGAGAAACTTCGAGTTTTTCTCATAATATGAAAGTAAGTTCTCTGAGTAATGATTTTTTCTTGGGTTGTTTTTTTGTGCTTTTTGTTTTTTGATTTTTTTTTTGTGGTGAGTGTGTTTGTTTGTTTGTTTTGATTTTTTTGTTATTGTTCCTTTTTTTTTTTTTAAATCAAAATATTTCAAAGAGATTTATTGGCCATTTTATGTGATACTGAGATATCAGAAGGAGGAACATGAGATCTGAGTCCCAAACACTTTGCATGTTTGGGATAAATCAGAAATTATGGATGTGATTTCCAGTGTCAAAGTCAGTTCCACTTCCTGTCCAGGTTGCTATAGAAGCCCTTTATGTTATAACCAGGGATGTTCCATTAAGTAAATAGTTCCCAAATAATGAACAGTAAATACTAATAACCTGTGAATTAACTAATTCCTGAAATAAGTGGATACAAAATATCATTTAAGCCTGACTAAATACCAATTTTTCAAAACACTTTAGCAGAACAAAACACTTAGCAGTCAATACTAAGTGCAATCAGACCAACAGGGCCATTCCTGTTTGTGGTACTATAGAACTTGAGGAAAGAAGTGGACACAGATTAGCATTTGTTAGGTAAAAAAATGCTTCTGCAAATGTTTCCTGTCTAGATCTGGATGAAATAATTTTGATAATTTTGGTCCCAGTTTTGTTTTTCTCTCTGGACCAAGGCCTTGCTAGACCCCAAGAAGAAGATATGGGCTGTGTTCTCCACTCCTGAGCTTAGCAGAGCCCTCCTGTCAGCAAAGAGAAGTTAATTTCTCCCCCTCACCCAGCCTAATCGTAAATTCTAACCACTTGTTTTTGAGTGGAACACAATGTTTTTCATCTGCCTCATCATTCATTCTGTTGCAAAGGGAAAACTAATGTCTCTGAGGAGAAACCTTTGTGAGGGGATGTGGCATTTTCTGAACTAACAAATAGCCAGCAGCTTCCTTTATATATTTCTTTCTTGGCTTGTGCTTCTTGCTAATGGGATGTAGATCAGAGTTTGTCTTGCCTTATGCTGGCACTCCCACGTTCATTTTGCATTAGGCCTCTATTGCTCATACATATTGTACCTTGTATATTTCAGTGTATATTGGGGTGTCTTCTCCTTTTGAGAGACTAATTCAGTGCTCAGTGACCCCTGATCAGATGCCTTTGTGGAGAGGCTGGAAACAGAGACCAAGTTTGGAGACTCCAGTTCTGTTATCAGAGGTGACTGAGGAACCACAGGATGTGTCAGCAGGTCCTTAGGGTCCCTCACATCCATGTTCCCTCAGATCAGAGAGCAGACGTGCAATCTGCATGCAGTGGGCATTTGCAGAACAAAACCACTGGAGTATGGAAGCTTTCGTGTTACAATCTAGGAGAAAATGAAGTTTGCAACAAAAATGTGAGCATCCTGCCTTTGGATACCTGCACAGTGGCTTGGTACTGTTTTGGTACTTGCCAGTTGGTGGAAAGCTTCAACAATGGCTTTAAAATAATTTTCCTTGCTATTATTATTAAGTATTTTAAGTGACCTTCACCTACTGATGTATTTGTGATATATTCAAGGACACATTTTTTTCCTTGAAGATACCAAAGGGAAGGAGAGAAGCCTTGGTATTAAGCTGGAAAAAGTAGCCTGATGAAAGCTCCTTGACTATAAAGGCATAAGTGCTTTGTGGACCAGTGGCTGACAACTTACAAATGGCATCTGTGCTGCCATGACAGTGAAACTCATTATCTGGGAACTACGTATTTAATGGGCAGTCCCTGTCTGGTTTGCTGCAATGCCCATAAATAACAGTTGTAACCAAAAGGAATTCGGTAGCAAAAGATGGAGCTGCCTTTGAGACTGGAAATTTGGGTGGCTGGTAGAGATCAGTTTGTCTGAATGTTGTTTTAGCTGAGCCTTAAAGTAGCCGAAATTGTATGGAAAAATTTTTTTCACAAAGCAAGCAGACAGTTGAAGTCACTGCTGTGAATTCAGTGGGCTCTGGAAGGAAACTTTTGGTGTTGTGATTGATCTGAAGGGTTTAGAGAAACATTTGCTTCCCACAGTTCCCCCCCCCTCATTTTATAAGCAGCTCTGTGCTTTCTCCTGTGATCCCAGCATCTGTTTCCTGTTCTTTTTGCTTCCTTTTCATCACTGAAAAAGAAAGGGCGAGACAAAGAGAAGAGACATGATGAGGGAAAAGGGATGTTATTAGTCTAAAATTTTTTTGGAAACCTTTTTGATTTCTAATGAAGGTGGGGTTTTTTTTACACCCAAAGGAAATAGTTCATTTTTACCAACCTGTCGTGCACTGAGTAGTGCTTTCAACTTCCCCTGCGTAGAATAAATGAAGTGAGGCTCATCTACCTTCTTTATATGCAAATAAATGTAACTACATTCACAGTGCCTAATATTAAAACACTAAAAGACTCAAATCCCTCAAACAGAAATCTTAGGAATAGCTCTGCAACTGGTCTTAGTGTTGATTCCACTGACCAAACACACTGTGGGCACCACTCATCTCTCTCAGCCATCAGAGCTACTTTGGGGTATCCAGCCCAGCCTCCAGCTGCCAGTGCAGGAGGATGTGATGTGCTCAGAGGTCCTCAGACACTTCAGAGCATCTAGATGGCACTAGCAGCCTGTATTTAGGCACATGAACTGAGGCCCAGGGGTATGATTCAGCTTCAAAGTAGACATTTGGATGTCTGCAGTGTGCTCTCGATGGCTACACTCTCACTGAACAGAGACTGAGTTTGCCTGCACACAACCTCTGAAGGCATGTGAAATGCCCAGGAGCATCTCTGTGGGGCTTGCAGACAGCAGAGTGGGTGAGCTGAGCCCCTCACAGCCTCCCTCAGCTGCTCTGGGTTCTGCACATTGCTCGCAGCCGGCCCCTCTGCTGGAGATGTTTCCATGGAGGAATTTCCCTGGAGCTGCAGCCCCTGAGCTCTCACAGCCCGCAGGCTCAGCCAGGAGCACAGGGGGGAGTACTGCAAGGCAGCCCCGACTGCCAGGGTGGAGCTCCATGAAATGACAGCCTTGTCCCCTTCTGTGACAGCCCTTCTTGAGCAATGGAGGAGGAGAGCCAGGATGGCTCAGCCGGGGTGGGAGGAGGGAGCATCATATTCCCTTTAACCTGAGAGCTGGTAACAGCCTGACCAAGTGACTCCCTCCAGCTCTGAGTACCTTCTTCTCCTGCTGCTGATCTGAGTTTGGCAGGCAAACTGTTCATAAAATTGATTTATAAGGGAAGAGGTCACAGGAAATCATTTTACAACACAGTTCATCTTGTATATAACTAGGAGGCCAGGGCAAATTTTTGGCACCTGCTCCCACCCTACTTTTGGGAATGGTGAGTGGGTAAATCTGCATCATTCTCTGAATTGCACTGAATTAACATTGCACTGAGAAATGATCCAATTCTAGAGATTCTTACCTGACTCCCTGAGCTGTATCAAGGCTAATAGTTTCAGGACCACTCTTCTGAGATACAGGAATCACTTTAGTTGAAAAATAGAGAAAGTTTGAATTTTAAGTATCTCAGAAAGTTATTATTATATTTACAAGGAGAAAAAAAAATTACCTGTATATCCAGGTGGCAGAAAACATTTAGAAGTTATGCAATGAACCCTAGACTACACCTTTTTTTCTATGCTTTCTCATACAACAGTATGGAAACTGAGACATGGTACAATTGCAAGTATTCCATGGAATCCCTCAACTAGAAAGGCTGATGTGGGCCTCACATGTGCATCTTTGAACTGATCACTTCTGCCCAGGAGTCAGGTGGGAGTGTTATGACTCTTCCCTAGTAAACCCCAAAATGCCCCAGGAGAGTGTGTAGTTAATTACTGAGTTTCAGTTTAAACTTCTCCAAATAAATCTCCATAGTGAGAACGCAGGAACACTCCAGACTAGGAGCCCTAATGAAAGGAAATGCTTTCCTTTTCTTAGTGAGTGAAATGAAGTGGACACTTCCTCATCTCTTCACTAAATTCTTGATGAAGAAGACTCAAGACTAATTTTCTAAGTTCCTGACTGTGAAATATTACACACTTAATATTTTAATAACATTGTAACCCTCCCACACAGGAGAGGAATAGATTATGACTCTGCTTCTCAGAGTATTCCTGATTTATACCCATCTGAGATGAGAGACTCTGGAGGTTCATCATAAAAGTGATGACCCAACAACTTGTGGGGCTGTGATAAATATTGCATGAAATATCCATACATGAAAAAATCTTTCATAGAACATTAATCACAGCTAAGTTAATGCTGTGGGATGTTTTACTATTTTGTAAGTACTAAATGATTCATTAAAAAATCTGATTTACTCTGAACTTTGACCCAAACCTTTGGAAGGGTGAGAGCAGACAAACTTCACTTTGCATGTGAGTTTCCGTTTTTTTTTCCCATCCTTTTTGCCTTCCCATAAGCTTTTTCTGGTTTTCCCACCCTAAAGACTGTGGGTGAGATCCATGTACCACTTAGAACTACAGTGTGAACACTCATCCTTTAATTTATAATGCTGGACCTCAGACACTCCAGCAGCACTTCTCCTTTTCCCTCTCAAATCTTTATTCCTCTTGGTACTTTCTTTTGCCCCAGGCTTAGCCCAAGCCTTAGGCAATATTCATCTGAGTGAATGCAAAGGCAGGGTTCATCTCTGCAAAGGCAGGCATCTTCTCTGACAAGTGTGACACCTTGAACTTGTGGCTCCACAGCCTTTCCTCAGCTAGAAGGGGAATGTAGAAAGGAGCCTTCACCTTTTGTAGCCATCCCTGCCAAATACTGCCTGGATGACATTACGTTCTTGCAGTTGAGAAATTCCAATTTTAACTAGGCTACCCCACATCTGAGCTTCCCATCTAATCAATGAACAGAAACAGGTCTTTTGGGGAATATTTCTCTCACCCTAAAATAGGGCAGAGAAGCTGTGAAAGCTGTGATCTACATGCACCTGCTTCTCTTCACAGTCTTTAAAAAAAAGCCAAGGCAATTTGCTCAGATAGAGACATTTATAGATAGATGAGGTGATCTCATCCCTCAGCATCAGTTTCAGCCATATGGACCATGTGAGATGCTTTAGGACATCGTGGCTACCCCCAGTTTCTCCCTTTGGAAGATCCTGATCCTGTCCTTCAATCAGCCAGTCCTGCAGATCTCTGGATCATCTGATCTCCCTTGGATTTCTCCAGTAGCCCCTGACACCCTGTGTGGGTAAATGAATTGAGTCCTTGGTATCATTTATTTGTGCTCCTCCACACACCTTGCACAGTTTCTATTTGAAATAGGAAAATAATCCCTCTTTTCCACATTTTAAGAAAGATCCTATTTTTCCAAAAGCCTGTTGCAAGTGCAGCAAATTAGAGTCAAAGCTAAACTGCTGAATTGTGGCCTCCAAAAATAAGACTCCTTTTTACCACTGGCTTGCAGGCAGATGAGCAGCTTGTGCAATCCAGCTGCAGACCAGTGGTGCCCAGGCTAGAGGGGGTTTGCTGTGGCTGACTACAGGAGACAGATTTTCTCAGCATCCTGGGGACCATGGCTGACCTTCATGTGCTTGTTTCTTTCCTTGGCTGACCCAGTTTATTTGCTTCACTCCGTTTGATTTCCTTGGCAAATGTGGAAACTTTCTCCTTCCTTTTACTGCTGCCCCAGCAAGCAACATCTGATGAGCTGTGGGCACCTGCCAGTTGTAGCTGCTGGCACAGGTCTGCTCTGTGCAGGTGTCTTATTGCACTCTCAGGTTACAGCTGAACACCTGTGTGGCATAAGACATTCAAGGATTTATGGAAAGCAGGGCAGTATCTGTATGGAAAAAAGCTTCTGGTTTCAGGATTCTTTTTAATTTTTGATGGGAGAGCTTGAAACAGAGAGTTTGGGTGTCTCCTGCAGAGTGTTCAGTGGGGCTTTTCTTTTGTTCCAGAACATCCTTGCTGGCAAACTGCATAACTAAAACAACAGGAGTTCATGACTGCACCAGGTTAGGAAACACACAGAGAAAAAGGATGAACAGAACAGACAGAATATCTTGTATCTTTTTATAAAATGGTCAGTGCATGTCACAATTTGGACTTGATTCTTGACCACAGCAAACCTATAACACAGACCAGAATGCACTGATGTCCTCATTTGATTCTGGGTAAACTGAGTTTTAATATAGCAATCACTCCAGCTAATTGAGACATAAAAATGCAGAAAACCTCTGCTTCATTTTAGCAATGCTGGAAACTCTATTCCTTTTATTGTAGTCTTCCATTTTCCTGTCAATGTCTGTATTTTTGAATTATCACAATATCCAACCACAGAGAGAAACTCATACATTAGGCTGGTTTAAAAGAAAGGTAACCTTGTAAACATTTTGCTGGAGGTTTTAAATGTTAATGAGCCAGAGTGAAGTTCTTGCTGTGGGCAACCCACGCATCCCTGAGAAGTGTAAACAGCAAGAAGGAAGGGGAGTTGCAGAGGATGGTAGAAGGTGGTATAATTATCTGTAATGGGCTGGAATTACTGTAGGGAAGATATAGACAGGTTTTAGGGAAATGTCTGTGAGCACTGGTGTGATGGGGCTGGTTTGCTTGCACCAGTGCTGTTGCAATGGACAACAAACAACCTGGTTAAAGGACAAGGAAGTGTCCCAGAAGAAAAAATTGTGCTGCAACAAAGTACTGTATTTATAGAGTGGTTCTTTACATCCAGCCTGCTTTTTTGGTCCCATCCCCAACATGTGATAATTTTATATCTGGCAACATGAGAAAAGGGAAATGAAAAGCTGGTCACCACCACTGAAACTGTTAATTTCTCTGTCTGCTCTCTGCCTCACTCCAGAATACTCTGAAGGACAAGATTAACCAACCACTTTTTGCTCCTGAAGTCAAAACAGAACTACTGTTGCATGCATAATACAAACTGTGCATTGAATGTCCAGTAAATTCAGCTTTTCTAAGAAATCTTTGATTTACTGAAGAGATCCCCTGTGTTGTCCATACACCAAAAATCTAAGCTACTCAGAGGAGGATACCTAGCTCAGAGCCTTTTCATGCCAATGCATCTGGATGAGCAGCCCTTTCCAGAGAAAAAATATTCTAGCCTCACTGGTGAACAGCAGAAGTTTTTTAAAGAAAATTTTCGTTCTTTGAGATATTTTGCTGTCAGGAGGAGAAAAGAAATCAAGAAAATGTCTAAATTTCATGCAATTTGTTAAATAAAGAGAAATGGTGGCTATTACTAGAGTAAAACAGGTGGTTATGTTCATGCAAAGTTATAAAATATTGGAAAAGACACCTTGATTCTGAAGTCAGACTGCACTGAAATCTAATTGCTAACATAATTCTAGAAGAAGCTAAAGCTATTACAGAAGTGATTTCCCACTTGGAAAAGTCTGTGGGAAGCCAGAATTCCCTGCCTCTTATCAGAACTAAAGGAGCCTTTTAGAGAGGGAGTCTTCTCAGGTGATGGGAAAATGATGGGAGATGTGACCTGAAATTTTCCATCCTGCTCTGTCTGGTTCAAATCATGGACCTGACCTGGAAGCTTTACTTTCTTAGATGAAAAAGAAACACAAAAGGAGGGTGAAAATTACCCTAATCTACATATGGGAACTGTGGAATCATGCCAGAGGTGGTGTGTCAGCACCTGGGGTTGGTGGGGAACAGAAGAGGCCATGGTAGCAAATGCACAGCATGCCTCTCCCCCTCTTCTCTAGGGTACAGTGATTGGGTACAAAGTGGAGCAATTCCCATGGAAAGCTGGAGAGGACAGGGAGAGCTTGGCTGCTGGAGGGGGCTTATAATCCAATCTCTTTGTGCTGTCTGTCTCTGCCTTTTCTATTTTAATCAAATGTTTTGTTTCTGTTGAAATTGGTACAGGCATCCCTTAAAAATGGCTCCATTGTGAGAGATTCTCATTTTCCTGCCAAAAGTCATTTTAGTGGGACATGCTGGAAAATCCTTTTGTTTGCTGGCAATCCCTCCCTGTGGAAGACCAGCTGCCCATTTCTGGTAGCAGAGCAGGTATGAATTCCTCAAGGACAGCACACTGTGGGGGCCAAGCCTGCCCAAAGACAAGTGCAAAAGCCTAGGGAAGCCACGGGGAAGGATGGTGCAGTTTCCTAGACAAAGGTGATTTTGCGGTGCAGCAGTGTCTGTCTTTGCCTAGGAAATGACTCCTGACCTTGTGGCAGTGTGCAGGGCAATGATTTGTCTTGTTAAGAACATTTTTGGCCATGCTGGGCCCCCTCACATCAGCCTGTGGTGCTGCTTTGGGCTTTTGCCATTTCTCCTCCGAGTCAGGAGCTGCTGACTGACACCCAACTCAGGGTGTTCTCTAGAAGGGGCTGTGAGAAACAGCCTGGGCAGACTGGCCTCATGGGGATGGAGATGGTTGATGTCATCTGTCAGGAAATCAGTCAATAATGCACAAAACTCTGAGTACTGCAGGCTAATAGGCAGGAGTTTCAGATATAGGCATCATACAGGCACCAATAAGCCTATGACACCTAATGAGGCAATTTTCTCACCAGGGGCTGCTTCTTTCCTTTTATCTAGTGTCTCTGTTCCTGGCTGCTCTTCACTTCCCTCTTTCCTCCCCTCTCTTTAGTCAAAATAAGCAGAATTAATTTCTTTCCTTTAATATAGATGTTGGCTGTCTTGGGAAAAACCTACTTCATCAGTCTAGGTAATGAACCCTCTGTTAAGAGCTATGGTATTTTTAGGAGTTGCTTGCATACATAATCATGCTTTGCATTGCCAGGTATTTTATAGCACACCAGATTTTCCAATGTTGTCAGACTCTCTTTATTTCTTTACTGATAAATAGGCATATATCTCACTGGCAGTGGTGATAAGCTTAGCTGCAAGAGCTACAAGAGTAGAAATCAGAGACCAAACATGACTTTTTCTGTACCAGCAATCCTATTCTCCATCATCCTGCTAATGCTGGTAGAGAGGCTCTAGACTTTCTCAGGGGAATTTGAAGAATGTAGATTTCTGGGAAACTAAATGTGTCATAGACAGTGGCAGCAGCTACCCTACACTTAACTCAGTGAATGCTGGACTTTGTCTCTGGGAGAAAATAGCTGAATTAATAAATAGCTGTCTGCCCCTCCAAAAATAAGCTCTAATATGCAATTAAAGTGAAAGATTTCCCTTCTGAGGGTGTGGGGAGCTGTTAGATAAAATTATAGGAGGACCAGATGTGAAAAGTACTGTTATTTAACATATTTAAAAACGAGGATAATTAAAAGAAGTGAAACATATAGAGTCTGCCTTTAAAGGGAAATGAATTTCTAAGCTCCCCTGCTAACATCTGTATCACCAGGGAGAGTGTAAGGACTAGCTATGCTACATGGCAGAGAGATGACTAATTACAGAACACACACACACACTTGGATTTCCTTGATATAATAATGAGAATTTATTAAACAGTGGCAGGGAACAGCAAGCTCAGTGCTGCAATATTATTATTATTTATTTCTATTACAGTGCTGCACATAGAAAAGAATGGGAATGAGACTCCCCATTGTGCTGGGTGCTGCATAAGCACAAATTGGGTGATTGACTCCTGCAGCTTAAACACTGCTCTCTGCAGCCATCTCCTGTGGGGGTTGGAGTCCAGCTCTAAGGATGCTGGAGCAGGCAGCTTTTCCATTTTGACTTGTGGGAATTTATTTTCCATTAGGTGTGTCAAAGGTTTGACCAGCTGAGCACCAGAAGAGGGATCATGTAGAGCTGAGGATGTACATGAAAGGGCAGAAATGGAAGTTGCATCAGACAAGTAGGGTGGTAGCAAAGGCATATAAATGAAACTATTCATAATTTCTGGATGAGGAGTTTGGATTATTGCAAGAACTGCTTATTTCAGGGAAACTTAGAAATTCAAAATTCCTGTGGTTTCCTACCTGTCCCAGAAATACCTAGCAATGTGTCTCCATGATGTAACCAGTTCCTAATCCTTTCCCTTTTGTAGGGACAGGATTTCTTTGTCCTCCTGGAAAAGAAAGGGATTTTAATAAAGCTGAGCCAGGTGATGGCAGGAGAATCAAGTGCTTTCCCCTCTCCCTGTGCTCTGCTTTGGGAGCACAGTGCCATGCTCTCCCTGCTCTGTGGACAGCCCTGCAGAAGGCTGACAGCAGAAGACATTTCAGAGGAGCCCCACCTGGTTAAGGCTCATCCCAGCTGCAGCCCTGTCCCATAACCCTTCCACTGTCACCTATGAAATGAGACAATGTGTAGAAACCCATCTGTGAGGTCACAAAAATATCAAAAATTTGCCTACACCTGATACATCTGTCAAGGGGAAAAAAATTATTTATATGGTATTTCCTTACATTAGGATGTCTAAGGTCTTTTGCAATCCTCCTGGTTTGCAGCCTATGATGTAGATTGTGTAGAGTAATAACTGAGAAAGGAAATGAGGACACATTTAGGTCATTACTGTCACCACTTCTTTGTTTCTAGAGAACACTTGCAGCATTTATTATATTTGCATTTTGCTAATCTAAGAGTCTTCATTATTAGAAAATATTTACAAGCTCAGTATCCTCTTCCCAACCCTTACCTGAAATGGATGCAAAGAAAGAGATTAGGAGTAGGTAACTATATCCTAATCTTTCCCCAGGATCTTTTCCCAGCATTCTAAGACTTTTGGCTCAGTAATTTCTGGATTCTTTTTTTTTTGTAAAGCCCATCTGTTTTCTCTCCCTTTATATAATTGATTCTATCTACAGCCACTTATAAACATGGCATGTAATGAATGATCTCATTTTTTCTTTATC
Source organism: Notiomystis cincta (assembly GCA_013398075.1). Classification (NCBI taxonomy): domain Eukaryota; kingdom Metazoa; phylum Chordata; class Aves; order Passeriformes; family Notiomystidae; genus Notiomystis; species Notiomystis cincta. The sequence continues at coordinate 241,075 of VZRX01008238.1, forward strand.
TTTTTTAACTTGCTTGTTTTATGTTATTCCTTCTATTTTGTTGGAAAAGGCAGCTGGAAGTTGTTCAGCCTTTCACTGTCTCCATGCAGCTTATGACATCACAGAGCTTTTTCATCTCAGTTGTTTCATTTCCAGGCAAGTAATTGAAGTAGCTCCTCAAATGGAGACTATAAGTTTACTTGGGGAGGTATAACACTATCCTGGAATGAACAGTGTTTGTTGGGATGTTATAGATTTCCTTTGTCACTAATTGGAATGTATATGTAATTTGGTTTACCTTGGACAGTGTGCAGTAATCAATATCTTTGGTCAGGATCCAGCACTGAGTCTCTACAATTCTGGAGTTATCAGCATTGCATAAGCAGGTAGTGCTGGTTGATGCAGATGATTCAGTTCCTAAACACAGGTGTGCAACATGAGAAGTCCTGAGTTATCCAAGAGAATCATGCAGGGAAAATGAGACGGGGTCTGAAGGGGACCTAAGATTCTGGAATCTGCTCTGGGCTGTCTCAAGGCCAGATGAGATAACCCAGGACATTTCAGGTGACATATTCTGCCTCTTTTTATCCAAGTGATTCTGTTCTACATTATGGAAAGCAAACTCTTCTTTATGAAGGCCCACACATAAGGAATTAGGTGCTTGCTTTTGGATAATTCAGTTTAAGATAGTTGTTGCCATGTTTTCACTTGCAGACAATGATAATTTTTATCCTAATCTATATGAATAGAGAGGGAGCTTCAGCTGTGCTGTAAGCAACTGTTTAATGAATCCACATTTGGTTAGCATTGCTGTCATTTCTCTGGATGTTCTTGTGTGGTTTTATTTGTGTGTTCTAATTAAAAGAACTTAGAAGCTCTTGGACGTCTTCTTTATTTATGCATCTTTTAATTAGAAAATGCAATAGTTTAGAATTGGGGCATGTGAAGATGCAGCCATTTCATCTCCTGCTCTGATCTTGTTATGTGTCCCGAGTTAATTGGTACCAAGCCAAGTTAGAACTCGGATAAGAATGCCACTAGGGAGTAATCCTGGGGTATTTGCAGGTCAGGCTGATGATTTAATATGTGTCAGCGGTACAAGACTGCTGAGTCTTGCATTTGTGCTTGTTTTGTGGTGCCAGACATCCTTGTCCTGGAGATACATGCCCACTAAATACCCTGTGATGCATTTTCCAGAGGAGGAGGTTTTGGGTTGGATGGTGCAGTCCATTCCCAAGGCCTTGAGACATCCAGAGCTGCTGTCACACGGTGTCAGTGGGGCACACTCTCTTTTGTCTCTGCCAAGGCCAGATCCTCTGGGGCCAGGGAACTCTCCCAGCTGAAATGGACACACAACCATCTGGTCTAGCTGGTTTCCACAGATCCCTTCACAGGGGCCACACTCAGCTCCCTACAGATAAGTGATCACATAAATCAATGGGATCCTTGAGAAAAGTTCTTTTAAAAAGCACACATGTGATGATGTAATTTCCTTAGAGAAGATCACTGTGCCCCAATTTGTGGCTTAGGAAGGAGAAGCTGCTTACAGTGGTGTTTTGGACACTTTTATCTTTCTGTTGCCATGGATGAGTGAAAAGAACAGATCTCTCCCTGCTTCTGTTTGCCTGGAAAGAACAAAGATATGGACAAAAGACTCAGCTGGTTGAATACCTATTTTCTCCTGGAAGGAAACAGGTATCCAACCAGCTGTTTGGATGGCTGGAAGAGTAAAAAGGGTCAGAGGTCTGGGGACTCCCACCTGTTCCCAGCCTGTTCAGTTTCTCAGCCTTTTCCTTCACTTGCAGCCTGTGAAAAGGAAGCACAGTGACAAATATCATGAAAGACAGCATAACTCCACAGCAGTTTTCCTGCAGAGAGCTGAAATGAAGTTTTTCACCTTTTCTCTTGTGCTACCTCTGAAAACAAGGACAAAGGAGCCATTGTTTCTGGCAAAGCTGAGATTTTCACCTGCCTTCTCCTGACAGTGAATCTGCGTAGCACAAATCAGAAATTATGCAAGAAGAATGCTTTGATTCTCTGCTACTTATATGTATGCAATACTAAATTAATTAGGAGCTATATGTAGATGATTATAATGTGTCAGCATCTGGAAATGATAGAAGTAAGTGACACCCTTGCTCACAGACACAATACTGAGGAGAAGGCTTGAACATGAAAAATAAAGTGGGATTCCCATTTTCCCCGGAGGAGAGAAGGCTCAAAGTAAAGCCCATTGAGGCAAATCCTGCATCATGATTGCTACTGCTGTGTCTCTCTGTTATGGAGCCATGGAGTTATGGGGAGGAGGACTGCATTGCAAATATTGTTTCCTGTCAGGTCCATTTCCCTGGTATTCTTCTGCTTCGTGTATTCTTCTGAGTTCTACCTTTGGTCATGCTGTTAAATAAACAGTAGGTCAAAGTTATCTGTCCCTCTCTCACTCAAATACCTGTCAAAATGACAACTGAAATTGATCAGAAATTAATGGTTGGAGTCTCACCACCAATTTGCACCAGCTGGGAATCTGATCCTAGTGCTGTTTTTTGGGGTTTTTTGTTACCTACATTTGATTAGAAATCCCTTTCTTAAAGCCCTTGTAAACACGTGTTCTTTAATTCTATTTTAAATTCTCAGTGGACTAAGAATGTGTCTAATTTGTCCCTGCATAAAATGTCTGGAAGAATGCTTTTCAGTGCTAAAATGCTTTGTAGAGCATTTTTAAAACCCTTTATGCAGACACTAATGGAATTTTCCTCCTTTGTACCCAGCATTCCCCTTTCTAAAACTTAAAAAATATACCAAACAGCATAATGTAGAACATTAATTGTTTAAAATCAGGCATCTTTCCTCTCCTTCCTTCCCCCATGTAAAGCAATTTTCTTTTTAAATGTTTCAAAATTTGCAGCTGTGCAACTCTAACAGGATGTCCTTAGCTATGGAAAACATACAAGCATCTGTATGCTTTCTGACTCAAATAGTTTTAATTCAATTTTAGTGCACACTTGATGTGATGAATTCAAGTCGTGTAACTATTGAATAAGCATTGGGGAAGATGGATGGAGATGGGGAAAAGTAATGTGTCATCAAATGACACATTTTCTTCCACTCTATCTCAATGTCAAGGACATGAAAGGGAATGAATTAGTCTGAACAAATATACTTAGAGATTTGTATTCTGCTATCTGTTGCTTTGGTCCCAGTTTGAATTCAGACTGTCAAGGATGCACGTGGGTACTGAACTGAAGATTTACAGGAAAGACCTAGCAGCTTGGGGAGAAGTGTGAATAATGGGGCTCTTGGTGACCTCTCTGTAATGTTTTACATTCACTGGAGTTGCCAGTGTGGCCTCTGTCCAGGTTTCCTTTGAAACTATGAAGGATTATCCCAAGACCAGACTGCTGTCACCAGCCAGGGAAGCCCTGCTGCCTGCTCTTTTTCATGTCACAAAATTTCCATGTGCTTTTGGGCTAACCACAAAACTAGGCTTGAGGCACAGTCCTGGGAGGTGTGGGGTGTGAACTGGTACAGCTTAATGCATGCTGTGTTGGCTGGTCATGTTTGTGCTTTTGGCTGCCCCCAGCACGCCCCCAGCTCCTGCCCCAGGAGGGGCTGGTGGAAGCAGAGTCTGTGTTTTGTGCACTGTCCCCACTGAAGAGTCATCTGCAATGCCATGGCAAACAATGGCTCTGAGTAATAGTCTGACAGTACAGCTTGTAATAGATTGTCAAAATTATTTTCCATTGGTTTTAAAACAAAACTGACAGAAATATAATCAAATTCATCCTGATTTATTAATGATTCAACCGTGCACTTCAGTTCTAGTAATTAAGGGGACAAACCACATCTTTCATCTTTTCAGGGGCTGGGGTCTAAATTCTGATTCAAGGAAGAGTCTGGTTGTTTAATATTCATCTTTAGAACCTCTTGCTGCTGTAAATCCTTCCTATGCTGGTTAGTTAACTGGTGTTTTGTATTCGTGATGTATTGATTAAGAGACTAAATTAAATAGCTCCTGTTAGATTAGCAGCTGGTTAGACCATGGTGTAAATAATGCCATGGTTGTGGGATTGATCTCTGTAAGGGCAGGACTTGATAATCCTTGTGGATTCCTTCCAGCTCAGACTGTTCTGTGATTCTGAGAGCAGTGAAGGCTCTGTGGCCTCTTCTGGAGGTGCTGGGGTCCCCCCATTGGTCTGCAAAAGCAGATTTGGTGTTGTGATGGATGTGCAGTGAATGCAAGAGCCTGCCATGTGTGCCTCCCAAAGTTTGTATGGAAAAGCTTCATAGGAGGGGAAACATGCTATGTAAGAGCATGAATGTTCTGTTTCTGCTTTCCAAGGTTTCAGGAAACCCATCATGTTGTAGCAGAGAACTGCTGACTGACAGTAATGTGTGACCACTGCTGAGAAACCCCATATCTCAGTGCTTTTTCCTCCATAAATTGCACTGATTTCTGAATATGATGGGCTGCAGGTCTTCTCTGAGATGGATAAAATGCCTCACATTTGCAGGGCACACTGTTGCTTACTAAGGATCTGCCCTTCTGCTACCAACAGCTTTCATTCAAGGCCTCTGCTCACTGGCAGCAGAAGTGACCTGGTTCCAGTCCATGCTTGGCTCAGACCAGACTTTCTCAGGGATTTTTTTTCCCATGCCATGTCCAGTGATTGTTTTGAATGGGACACCTGGTGCCTCCCTGAGTCTGTTGGGGTTTTTGCTTTGTTCTATTTTGTTTCATCAGCAGTGACTGATGGGAGTTTTGGACAAAGCTGCTCACAGCAAACTCCTCAACACCCAGCCAGGAGACATTGCTGGGAAAGCAGCTCTGCCAAGGTGCACCTGACAGGCAAACAATAACCAGAGAAAGAGGTGGCCCCAAGCAGAGCTTCCAATGTAGCTTTCAGGAAACTATTTTTTATTGGATGTGAATAAAGGAGGCTCAGTGGGGCATTCTCACTCCCTACAACTCCCTGACAGAAGGGTGCAGCCAGCTGAGGGTGGGTCTCTTCTCCCAGGTAACAAGTGACAGTACTTGAGGAAACAGCCTCAAACTGTCCCAGTGGATATTTAGATTTGATATTAGGAAAAATGTCTTCACTGAAAGGATGGTCACACATTGGAACAGGCTGTCCAGGGATGGAATTGCAGCCCCTGGAAGTGTCTAAGAACATGTGGATGTGGTGTTTGGAGACAGGGTGGGTTGGGCAGGGTGGCAGGGCAGGGTTAGTGGTTGGACTCAGTGATCTCAGAGGTCTTTTCCAGCCTTAAAGATTCCACAGTTCTATGAATTGGGATATTACCTGGACTCAACATGGTGCAAATTTCCTCTCCCTTTTCTCTATACCTCAAGCCATATCACATAAGCCAAATTTGTCACTCCACAAAATTCCTTCAGGTATTCCATAGGTAAACCCAAACCAAATTGCTCCCTGTCCAAAACCAATTGTTTTCTTTTAAAAAAGATAAACATCTAATATCTCAGTATATCTTGTGTACTAAGGAGGTAACCAGAGTTACAAGAAAATCTTATTTTTTCCAGAAGAAAATTACAGACTGTAAAATACCACACTCCTGACAAATAATAATAATAAATAACAATACAAAGGCTGGGATCTCCAAAGTGGAATCAGATTTTAGATATATACTGTATTCCATGGACAAGTATCTGATTCTTTGAGATTGCTTTGAAATATAATAATAAAAAAGGCAAAGAGCTCTTCAGAAGCATTAAGATGCAAATCTGTAGGCAAGAGGGTTTGGTTTGTAATTATCTGCTAAGTCAAATAATAGGGACAAAGCATACCTGAGGAGAATTTGGGTTAGTTGAAAGCCATGTTTTATAAAGTCAAAACGATTAAAAATTCTTTATATATTTATATTTTTTCCAGTGTCTGGAAGGTGAAGACTGAAAAATGACATGTATTCACCCAGGAAAACCCTACACTCTGCAAAGGCTGCATTTAACAGCTTACAAAGTGATTACTTCATTCTTTCCCTTTCTCTCTCTGGGCTCATTGTGCCATCAGACGCTGTTCTGTATCTCCCATGATGGTGTCAGCAGCTCTTACACAGGGGAGCAGTTTTGTCAAGATAAAATATGTGGTATTTTAACAGCACTATTGTGCTCTAAAGAAGTTCACAGCACTGTCTGGGTTCTCTCCACCATGCACTGCTTCAGCAGCAGCTGTGGAGTAAAATGGATGAATTTGCTGCTCTGGGGAAAACTACTCAAGCAGAAAGCTGGGATTGCCTCTTCACAGAAGTCCCATTCCCCTGCTGCAGGCTCCCTCCTGCCTCTGACACCCAGAAATCTGCTCTTGCTGCTTCCCATAGCTCCCCTCACACCTCTGTGTCCCATTCAACTCACTGCACCTGCAAAAATTTGTGTAATTGTTTTTGCTGAGGTTCACTCTTCAGCCAAAAAGCTCAGCAGCTGCAAACTTTCATAGATGCCTTCACTGGGGTGAGGTGCACTGAGGGATTCCTTTGTTTGCCCCATTATAATTTTCTGAGCTGGGAGAGACAATAATTCAAAGTCTGTATTTCAGCACTTTTTTCCCTCTTGAGTTCTGTGTTATTCTGAGGACAGTCCCAAGACATTTGAGAAAGCAATTTACCTGTGTGCAGTTCTTATGGTGATGAATTGTCCCATGTGTTTTGTGTCAGTTATTATGCCAGATCAGCTCTCTGAGGACTTTGCTGTTCCTGTTAGTGGCAAATGCTGAAAAGTTACCTCAGTGACATAACTTGATTTGCTGAGGAAGCTGGTAAGAACTGGAGTCATGTCTGTTACTGAGACCATCCATCCTCTGTAATTTTGTGCACAGTAGCATTTTCTTGTTATATAAAAGTTTGCATGCCAAGGAGGTCAGCTTGGTGTAGACAACAATAGTGGATTTAAAGACCTCTTGAATTTTGTGGAAAAAGAAACAGGTTTCAGGAATGTCTTAGAGTTTCAAGTGAAAGCTGGGGACTTCTGAGGTTTTAGCTTTTCACAGCTCTTTCCTTGTAAGGATGTTTTGTTGGTTTTCTGCTGATTAGCACAGGAAATTAATCATAAAGAAGAGCAGGAAATTATGGGAAACCCTACTTTCATGGCATAACATTAGGCATTAATAGGCAGCAATGAAAGTTCACCCCACAGTGTATGAAAAACCCCTAGAGGGTGAAGTTTAATTTCTAACAGTAACAAAACTCAAAAGAAAATGGAGAGCACCCTCTGAGACTGAGCTGGTCAGTGGAGAGGACCCAAACAGTCACAAAAAAGCACCTACCAGATAAAAGCCTTGGGGTTGTTCTCACAAGAGAAGAGGAGTCTGATTTTCAGTGGTCTGAGCTTCTGCCTGTAGCTTTGGCAGCTGTGATGTGTCTGATGGCTGGGCACTGGCAGGTTTGAGAATTCTGGGACCTGTGATGTGTCTGATGGCTGGGCACTGGCAGGTTTGAGAATTCTGGGACCTGTGATGTGTCTGATGGCTGGGCACTGGCAGGTTTGAGAATTCTGGGACCTGTGATGTGTCTGATGGCTGGGCACTGGCAGGTTTGAGAATTCTGGGACCTGTGATGTGTCTGATGGCTGGGCACTGGCAGGTTTGAGAATTCTGGGACCTGTGNTTTTAAAAGATTATAAAAGCAATAGTATGCTTTTCTTTTCAGTCTTGTATATGCTTGCAGACATAACATCATTTTTATACTTATTTTTCTTTCTTTTTGCCTCGTTCCTTGCCTCTAGCCCGTTTACTTTTTAAGCCAACCAGGTCCCTGGTGTCTCAGCTTTGCAGCAGTTGCATTATTCCTTTATTTTATTAGAAAACAGGCACACAGCTGCAGAGATGGGAACAAACTTTTTAGCAGGGCCTGTTGCAGCAGTATTGGGTTGAAAGTGAAGGAGGTAAAAGGAAGACGTGTTTTATGATGAGGATGCTGAAACCTTGGAACAAGTTGCCCAGAGAGGTGATGGATGCCCAGTCTCTGAGAACATTCAAGGTCAGGTTGGATGTGGCTCTGAGCAATAATGTCTGGTGGAAGGTGTCCCTGCACTCTGCAAGGAGGTTTGGACATTTTAAACTGGGGATTTAAATGTCCCTTGCAACCCACACCAAGATGTTTCAGGTGGACAGCACTGGGCTTTGCCACAGACACGAGTGCTGCTGCCTGCCTCACCAGGAGCTGCAAATCTGACTGCAAATACTGCAACAGGAGGCTGCAGTGCAAATGCATGATCTGGTGAAAAACCCCACCCTGCAATCATAAAAAGCATCAATGCAAAACTGGCCTCCAATGCCTTCAAACCAGAGTTAATAACATTAACATGCTCCAGCTGATGGCTTTTCTTCAGCACTTACCAGGGCTCCACAAGGGAACCTTCCCCCTGCTGTCCTGGTGCAAATGGAGCTCAATGTCACCTTCTGCTTTCTCTTGCCTTTCCTTTCATAGCTCTCCTTTGAGTGCAGGTCTAACCCAATTCTGCTTAGTTTGTAAAGCTTGACAAGATCACTGCTCAAGGTGCTAAGTTTGTAAGGTGCATTCATTTTTCATTTCAAATTCTGCCTCTCAAGCTATCTATAGTTCAGCATTTAGGCAGCAAACAAAGCTGTAGCTGGTTAGCTGAGCAGAAAAAAGAGATGATAAATGAGTTAATACTGAGTTTGTCACAAGGCAATTTGCTGTATGAATTAAAACACAAATTGGCCCATGGGTTTAGGGTTTACCAGCCCTGCTACAAAATACCTTAGTGAAGAAATCTGTTGATAGTGTGTTTGAAGGTCTATTTTTCTTAAAGCTGGGCAACTTGGCGTCCTCTCTCTCTGGCACAAAGTCAAAAGAATAGAGAAGGGCACTGTGCTCATATGAGTGATGCTTTAAAAGGGGAGTGTCATATACATGCATTAAATTAATCTCCTCTGGTCAGGGGAGCTGTCTGCTTAGCAGCATCTGTCCATAAAGTATTATGTACTTGTGGTCCCATTTCCTGAGGTCTAATGCATTTTTATGTTAAATGGTGCTCTGAGCTGGCCTTCTCTTCCTTTGGCAGTCACAGCAACCACTGCTGTTAATTAAAGTAGCACCTGACTCCAAGCTAGAGGGCAGGACCCCATGCCATGAGAACATCACATTCCTACAACTCACAGCAGCTCCTATCATGAAAAACTGAGGACAACCTAGACCTGTAGGAGAAAGGATTTACCATGGAGAAATGCTAAATGCCACCTTAACCTCCATTTTTATTTTCATTTGATGCAGTGCAAACATATTGCCCTTGTCTAAGGGGGCAGCTCCCCTTGCACTCCCTCTCTGGCAGCCTGAAGACACCAGGTCTGGGTTCATGAGGTTTGTGCTCCACCACAGTGTCCCTCCATCTCAGAGACTGTCTTTGAAGAGCTGCACTTTTCAGCCATGATCTCTCTTCACTTGGTGACTAAAAGTCCTTTTCTTCCTGTGACAGCCTCTTCAAAACAAATAATTTCCTTTTCACCCCTGGCAAACTGAATAACAAGTAAAGGAGCACACAGCTGTGTGTATATTTGGCTAATGCCAACCATAAATGTCCTAATGAATTCTCATAAATCCCAGTCAGTCAAATAAACTCCATCTCAATGCCTGAGAGTTTGTAGTGACATATTCTTCCCACTTTTACATGTCCCATGGGCTCCATGTGCCTGCAGAACATCCACCAACACTAAAGTCTTTTCACCACAGGGCAGCTGTGGTAAAACATTCCCCAGATCCCTGCTGTAAGCTTGGGAAGAGCAGACTGGAGGACAGCAAGTTCCTTTCCATGAACTACACCACCCCCTGGTTTTTCTGGGAATTGATGGTTGTTCGTGTAATTTTTTTCTTTTATTTTTTTTAAAATTTACCCAGCTATCTTGGGTAGTAATGCATACTTGTAAAATAAAATGCTTGTTAAAAATAATATGCAGAACTCCCTCAGTCTCCTGGCTGCCTCTTGGGTTACCAAACATGTTACCAGTCATGGTGCATTTATTTTCCCTAAATTGCCTTAAGATCAGGGAGCACTGCCTTTAGCTTTGAGAGGGGAAGCTGAAGCAGAGTGGGTAAAGCCTTGATTTTCACAGGTGTGTAGGTGAAATGGGATCCAGAGTAAGGCAATCATTTAAACTATGAGATTCTTGACTAACTTGAAAGTTTTGAGCCTATGGGACTTCTCAGTGTCATGCAAGGAAGGCTGTGGAAAAGCAGGGAGCTGAGCCCAAGGTTCAGTGTGCTTAAACAAACACTTTGCGGTGATCCAGACTTCATTGTGTGCAATTATGCATAGGGAAAGGTAAGTAGCTATTCAAGTGCTAAATATTCTTTTCTCCTGAGTGAGTTTGTGAGGAGCTTTGCCCTTGTCAGCTCCAAATGTGAAGAAGATTAAGCCCGCAGAATGAGGTGGTACTTTGTTACGTGTCACCCTGAGAAGTTTCCTAAGAAGCAGATCACAGAAAGAGGCTTTCCTGCCTTGAAAGGCAGGTGTCAGCTGTGGGTTTTACCTCCTGTTGGGGTGTTTCATCTCTGAAAAATTGCCTGAATCTGTCAAACATCTGAGATCTTAATTTCTGTGGCCCTCCTGGAGGCTGAGGAGATGAATTCTCCCACAGGTTCCAATTATGTTAAACTTTGTCCTTCCTCTGCTGCTTCTGCTGTGTTGTGGTGATTTGCATCCAGCCTGTTTCCCATGCTACTGAACAAGTGCCAAAGCAGAGGCCCCCTGGTTCCTGATCCTTGACACTGCTATTTGTTTGCAAGTACTCAAAAGCAGAAATACAATTGTTAGTGTTCCCAGAGCCTCTTGTTTTGTTACCAACACAGTGTAGGGGAAGAGGGGAAGGAGCTCTGTCTCACCCCTGGGAGGGCTGGGTGTCAGGGAGAGTTGTAAAACAATTAAGTTGTATAAGGAGATTACCTGGTTAACCAGAGAGCCACCTGCACAAACCTGATTCTCACTGAGCCTTGAATCATATTTTTATTTAAGGGTGGCAAATTGTAATTTGACCAAAGTGGTCTTCTTTCATGAGATGTGTAACACTTGGGGTTCAGAAAAACAAAGGTCAAGCATTGGGACCTTCTGCTGAAATCTGTGGGAGCTGGTGACAAGATTTATGGACCTGAAGTTACTGGTGAGTTAAATGCATGAAAATCAAGGTTTTTAGTTTTAATTCACTATGATTCAATGGTTGAAATGATGAGGCAGGAGATCCTTGGAAGTGATCAAAATGTCCTTAGATAAGGCACTTGTAAATAGTAGACAGAAATTATTCTTGCAAGTGCAGAATTGATTATATGGGCCAGTCCTTGTATGTATTTATTTTGGAGATGTCTTATATAAGGTTATGATATATAAGTAGTGTTTGCTGGGATGTTCACATGGAACCACAGGCCAGCTGGAATACAGGAACTGAGCAGAAGAGCCTTACCCAAGCCAGGATGTCATTGCAAGGATATTCACAGCAGATTCCCACCACCAGTGGCAACAAGAAACTCCCTCAGTTTGAGAGGTTTGACTTCTCCCATGTGCTGTCCTGGGCCAAGAACCCCACAAACTGTTCTCTTCAGCAAACACTCTGTCCATGAGTGTCTGTGGAACACACTGTGGACAGAGGTGCTAAAATGTTAAGTATCCATTGGCATAACACACTGTGCTCTCAAAGCTGACAGTGTGTTTAACAATATCTCCCTCAACCTCAGTTCCTTCTATTTAAATTGGGGATATTAATATTCTTGAAGTCTAATGAAAACAGGTCCCTCTTGAAGCACAGAAGGACAATCACGATGCACTTAGAAAAAAGTCAACAATTAATTCAAACTGTGCAGAGTTTGAATAAGTCATGGCAAAAAGGGTTCAGAGTTGCCATTGAAAGTGGCATTGAGTTGGAGTTTTGAATACATCCTGGTCAGTGCCCATCATGTGTTATGTGCAATGAATAGGGTAGGGGCCCAGTGAGAAAATTCCTCTGTGATTAAGTCATTGAAGACTTTCACAGTACCCATGGAGAATTAATAAAAAGGGATGGAGAGTTACATGGCTGTTCCATTTTTGGTATTTTCTTGACTGTTGAATGCTTTGACTGTAAATCTTGCTATTGTGTCACAAACATTTCTGGACATGAGTGGTAATAAATACCAGTTCATTAGGCCCAAAAAACTCATTTACCATATTCCCTTAGAACTTCTTGATGGAATAGTTTGTGTCCCATGAGAGTGGCTTTATAAGAAGTAGAACATTTCTTTTTCTTTTCATAAAGCTTTACCATGACACATGCAATAACAAACACTGTGCTACACCAGGATGTGTTTGTGTTTACTCTGCTTGAGAGTCCCCATCAGCCCTCACCACTGTTAATAATTCTGTCATCAAAGCTGAGATTTCCATGGGAAGCATATAGGCAAAGTTAAACCAAATGAAGGACTAAGGAAAAACAAGCAAATTGCATCATGGAAATCTGTGTCCCTGCTGTGTGCTAACAGCATACCAGCATAGGGAAGAGTTCCAAGAAAGGGATTAGGGAACTTCAGAGTTCCTTAGAGAGGCACTAGGACAGACAGACCTCACTAAAATGGAGATTGGGTTTTCCTGTGGATCCAGATAATTCTTTTCTCTGAGCTCATTTCTACTTCCTTCATTCAGTGTGACTACAAGTGTTTTGATGTATTTCTGTATTTCTGTCTGGGCTACCCCATGCTTTTATATTTACTTTTGCAGCATTTTATCTGAGCTGGTATCTCTGCAACACCTACATTAAAGAAAATACAACAAAACAACAAACATCCCCAACAAAAACCCAACACAGAAAGTGATGCTCATATCAAATTTGATTTAAAAATCAAGTGGACATACCCACCTCGAGCAGGCATAAAGCAGTCCACAGCCTGTAAGTTACTGTTAACTGTGAGAAAAAGTAGAAACTTCCCAGATATTAATGAGCAGCTCATAATTGCAGAGTTCAGGATTAACAATGAGATGTTTGTAAGTACCACTGTATTAGCCATGAGTTATAACTTGCCTGTTTTACAATTAATCCTGAAAGACAGGAAGGGATGTATTGTCCTTGCTGTGTAATTATGTTACAGAGGTTCTTTCATTAAACTCTACAGTGGCAGCTGAGCACTTCTTGTGGTGCAGTGGGTGCTTGTGAAACACAGCAGTGACCCTGCTGCTCAACTGCACTTCAGGGACCAGCAGGAATGTGCATTCCTGCACACACAACACAGCCACAGCACGAGGGAAGAACTTCTCAGAGAGAGACACTTCTGTGCTTGTGGCTGTTTCTGACTCTGTTTACCCCAGAGAAGATTACAGAGAAATTAAAGGCCAGATATGTTATAAGCAATGTGCTCCTGTACAAGATTCCTCTGAGACTGGTGATGTTCTTTGCCTGTCATCAATCACACAAGGGAAGTGAGACCTTGCTGGGCAGCACCCTTTATCAGCTGCTGAGTTTAGACCCAGCAGCTGGGTGCATTGAATGTGTGGTCCTACTGGCTTCCAGAGATGTCACTTTTTAAAGCTTTGTGTCACTGGTTTGAGAGAGGGAGTTTTCTCCTTCTCCATTTGTGCTGAAATGCCAGCCAACACAAACAAGTACCTGGTGCTCAGTCAGGTTCTTCCCTGGTTCTTTCCCCTGCAAACATCAATCACAGAATCACAAAATAGTTTTTGTTGGAAGGGACTTTAAAGATCACCCAATTCCAACCTCCCTGCATAGCAGGGATACCTTCCACTAGACCAGCTTGATCAAAGCCTCATCCAGCCTGGCTTTGAACACTTCCAGGGATTCCCTGCTTCCCTGGGCAACCTGTTCCAGGAAAGAATTTCTTCCTAACATCTCATCTAAACCTATTCTCTTTCAGTTTGAAGCCATTGCCCCTTGTCCTGTCACCACCTGCCCTTGTTAAGAATCCCTTCCTGGCTTTCTTGCATCACCTGATTAAACTGATTTTCCCTGATCTGAACTAGGCTGGCTTGTTAGGACAAGTGCCAAGGATCAGGAAGGCTGTGCCCTATATGAAAAGGGAAAGACTGGGTGGCTACATACTTTCAGCCCTTCTTTGCAGGTTGGCTCCTGATGAGTGCAGGAAAAGGAACAAAGCTGAGGAGGGTGAGCTGCCTGACACTGCATGTTCCCATCACCCTTCATCTGGGCAGGCTGAAGCCTGCCACTTATAGCCGGGAGTCAGAATAAGCTTCCTAGCTGGAGCTGTGCATTTGAATTAGCTGCTGTGTACTTGGTGGCTGAGCAGTGACATAAAGCAGATTTTTTAGCTGGATTTTAAAAAGCTTTGAAAAGATACATTATGGGGAGGAATTTCTCGTTTTATTAATTTTCTTTGAGGGCAGGTGCAGACTCTCTGTAGGTAGATATTTCTTACAACAGGAATGTTAAATTTTTTATGTGCCAGATCTTGAGATACTGTATACCAATACTGTGCTGTGGAAGCCAGGAGTTGTTCTGATTTATTTCAGCAGCAGATACGACCTGCTCAGGAAAACAGGGGGAAAAAATGAAGGAAAAGAGAGAACAGGGAAAGTGAAAAGTAAAGGACAAATTCTGGCAGTTTGTTGCTTTAATTAACTTCACTTTTCAACTCCCAGAACATTATTTTGGCCCCATTTGCACTGCTGTAGCTGGACTGTGGTAGCTTACAGGCAGTCATTGGAAAATCTTTGGCTAAGCTTGGTGAAGCTGATGGAAAGCTTTGCCTTATTTTGGGGAGTCTGAAAGTAGACACAGCATCACTGGATGTTTTCTAAGAAATACAGACCCTTATCAATTGTTTCTCCTGCTGTGCAGGGGTGATGTCTTAGGGCTGTTGCTGCCTTTGTTCCATCACAATGCTCCTCTGCCAAGCCTCAGTGCAGTCAGAGGCTTCTTGCAGGGGAGGATTCCAGCTCCGGAAAGTGATTCCCATTTCTTTTATTTTTAGCATCAAGATGTCTTTTATTCTGGCTGAAGGACAAAATCCCTTTTCACAGAGTCTGCTTGAACAGCAGAAACGAGTGGCTATTAAAAGAAGGCTTACTGTAAAATAGGATAATAACCCAGTTATTTTGCATTTCTAAGTCATTCTTGAATTGATATTTCCTTCCCTACAATGTACACCAATTAAAAGCCACTGAGCAGTAAAAAAAAGCAGTCTGTGCAATAATCTGACAAAGAATCATGAGCTGTGAAATGAAAGAATTATTTTGTTGCATTAATGTGAGAAACCATAGCAAATTCTTACAAAGCAGACCTTGTCCCGGACTATTGCTACAAATGTCTTTTAAGTCTTATAAATGTCTTGTATATTTTAATGCCTTTTTTGTACAAATAAATAGAGGTGACACATTAGGTTTCAAGGACAGCTTCTCTTCTTGCCTGTCCCCTCAATGCTCCTTGAATGTCCTTCATGCTTCTCCTGTGCACAGGTACAGGAACTGTGCAAGGCTCTCTTAACCCTGATGCATTTGATCAGATTATTGACAATGCATAAATATTCCTCCAGAAAAGTGGGGAATTTCTTGGAGGGCAAAACATTGACTAGGAATGAGGGTAGCAGGATATTCTCTGTTAATTCCTAATAGTTAAGAGTGATGCATTTCAGTGCCCCTGAATTAATGGGGTTAATGGGAAGTTTGGGAGAACCCTTGGTCAAGCTGTTTAGCAAACATTATCAAAACCCAGCCGAAACTGCTCTGCAGATTTGGATGCAAGAATGGAAGAGGACAGATGAAGCTTGTAAACAGACAAGGCACTCATTATGCTAACTTGATTGTAGCTAATTAAAAAGGGATATTAGCTGATTGGATTACAGGGGATGGAGCAGAATGACCCTTTGTTCATGCCTGTGCTTGCATCAGTAGGATTCTCTGCTCTGTCCAAGAGCGTGTCTGCATTATGCTCACTCTCGCTGCTTCTCGCCTGCTTCCAGGGACAGATGCTCCCACACATTCTGCTCTCCAGAGCAGCATGCCAAGATCCCCAGTAGCTGCTGTGCCAGCCTGGCTGGTGCTCCCGTTGCTGTGCTGTCAGGCCAGGCAGGGAGAAGCTGCCACAGCGCTGTTATGCTCTCTGGCTGTCTCTGTGGGTGTGCAGAGCTGCCTGCTCCGATCCCAGCTTGGAACAGAGAATCGGGAAACCACATCCAGCACCTTTCAACACCATGCCAAGCAGGGCCCTTACTTCTTCCATGTTGTTTGACATCCTCAATTTCCATAAACAGAATCTTTTGCCACATCCCTGGCAGTGTTCAAGGCCAGGCTGGATGGGGCTTTCATCAAGCTGGTCTAGTGGAAGGTGTCCCTGCCCATGGCAGGGGTTTGGAACTGGGTGATCTTTGAGGTCCCTTCCAACCCAAATTGTTCTCTGATTCTATGAAGCTTCTTGTGCAAACTTAATAAACTATATAGATGAAAATATTGCACACCTACTAGATGTTAGACATTACAGACACTTACTGTCATTCAGGTTAGAAAGCAACAATAGCAAAATATGGATTTTGGAACTAAATATGACAAAGGATAAAACAAAGCCCGACATTCTCATTTTAGTTCTTCATACAAAATAATAGGATACCCTTGCATAATCTTTTTAGTTCTCCACCTGTGAAAACACAGCTCTTAGAAATGCAGTCTTGGCTGTGTAGTAATTCTTTTGCCTTTGGTAGGACTGAGGTTGGTATGATTTGCCATGGATGTCTCCTGTTTTAAATTCAGAGCAGAATGGCAGACAGACAGAACTGCCAGAGCAGGCAGCAATGTTAAGAAGCCTGAAGAGAGGCTTGCACATATACTGGCCAAGGAGAGAGGGGTGTGAAGCTTTTTCTGCAAAGAGCCAAGTGAGTCTATTTCCATATTTTCTAGCTGTCCATGCAGCTCTCATTCTGTTAAGAAGGCAGACATTGAATCACAGTGTTGACACTAGAAGCTGTTCAGTTCAATGATCATTTGAAATTAGTGACCACCAGAATTACAAAGAAAAGAGGAACAATAACGAAAAATACATGGCACAGCTTATTTATTGAGGAGCCAGCATATCTTGGAGTCAGAATCACACTATGGCTAATTCACTGTGCATAATTGTTTTTTAAAAAAGCATTATTTTGACCCCATTTGGTGTTTCTGTCCGTTAAAGTCACAGAACATTAGTTCAGATCTCATCTGCCCTGTCTTTAGCCCTTTTGCTAGGTAGGTCCCCAATCTGCACAGCTCGTTTAGGGTCATGGAATAAGCAAGGAGAAAGGCCAGTGCTTTTAGAGGGCTGTGATCTCAGGACAGGTGTCTGACAGCTGAACAGATCCTCTTCTGGAGATGCCTTTCTCCATAAGCTGCAAATAATGGCATACAAGGAGACTCTTGGATATCCAGGGTCAACTTGCCTGACAAAATCTTTAGGTATTTATGATCTGCTTTGAAGATTTAATTGAGGCTTTTGTTGTAGTCAAGGCAAGTAGAGTGTGACAATCATCTGAGCTCTTCTTGAGATTATCTCACCCTGCATGAAGATTATTCCTATAACCCATAGTTTGTATGAATAAGAATCATTTGCTGAATCTTATCCTAAATTCCATTGAACAACCTGGTTATGTCTCTGTTGACTACAAAGAAGTCTTTGGTGACTTGCTCAGATAAAGAAATTCCCAATTATAAATCTTATTGTGAAATAAAAGAAATTCTATCTCACAACTGATCTGAAGTTTCTTATCAAGAAAAATGTTGATCACTGAGTAATAAAAAATTTTGGACTGATATTTTCACATTGAGAGATAGAATGGTTGTCAAAGTAGATGCAAACATCAAGACTTGAGAATACAAACCCAATAATTTTTCATTTTTAGATCACAAATAGAGTATTCATTACCCCTTGATTTTAAGGCTGCTGGTTATCTAATTCTGCCTAGGAAGTTTAATTTCATTCAGGGGTCTGGAAATGCAGACAGAAAAAAGAATCCCTTTGAATAACAAAAGATCAAGACCTGGTACTGAAAGAAAACCTTTGATAAAGTAAGGATTCAAGTATGATCCAAGAACTGTTAAGGGAATCTCTGTCAGATTCCAGAGATGTTACTGGCAGTGTGGTTAGAACTGAAAGGCGCTGACATTATTCCTTTAAATCTTGGTAGATTAGATTGGTAGCAGCATACCCTGATAACCACAAAGTAGGGCAGACACAGCAGGGGCCAGGACTACTGAGCAGTAGATTTTTGGCTGCCCTAGGACAGGTGAATAGCAGCAGATTTTGTAGAGAGAAAATAGGGCACTCTTACTGTGGGGGGCTGTGTGACCTATCAACAGCCACCTTGTTTGAAAGGAAATACAGTCACTGATGTCAATCCAAACAGCAATGCAGGCAAGGGACACTATGGAAATCTGCATTGAAAAGATGGAGATTTATTTTAAAAGTGTTTGGTTTTGGTTTTTTTTTTTCCTTTATTACTTCTTTTTTATTTGATGGGCTTTGAAGAAATCTTTAAGCTTTCTGTTTTGTGTATATTGGTGCCTATTTCAGGTTGAAAATACCATTTAGTTGCAAATCCTATGAAGGCAAATTCATTGCCTTGTTGCCTGGATAGATTTTTGTCTCATCTGCAAGGTCTAAATGAGAATTCTTCTACAAATATCTGTCTCTCCTAAGTCAAATAGTAAAGGTAATGATAAAAGGATTAACCTACAAAACCTTTCTGCGCTGTTCCCTATTCTGCTTAAGCTCTGAGTAGTGCCAATAATGTTGCTTTGGTTTCTCTCAGGTCCTCTCCAAGTTTGCTGTTGTTTAGAGTTTTTACAGTCTGTCTAAAAGTACATGAGGTTCATGTCTTCTGTTCTGAAATGGGGAGAATTCAACATGTAAAAACATTTCAGTAAGACATTTTAAATTCACTAAATGTGTTGATTTTATATTTTAAAGTTTAACTGAAGGTGAGGACCTTGAGAGGATTGCTTTGGAAAAATAAAATAGCCTAGCATGAGCAGCTGACATATCTAAGTTATATATTTTACTCTTGAATGCTGTAATTGGAAGAAATATGGGTAAGAGTGGATTTTGGTGCATGAGTGTACACTAGATTACCCCTCAAAGACCTTTCCAGTCCTATTTTCTGTGATTCTCCCTGCAGAATGAATTGGAAAGTATGTAAGGAATTTGACTGAAGACTTTCATAAACCCCCAAAATTTCTGAAGGTCATTTTCTTGACCATGTCCCTAGACACATAAATTTGGACCACACTGAAAAACAGATTCCCCTGAATCTGGGATTGAGATACAATGAGTATAGACCAGTTTAGCTACTGAAATTCCAATGCCTTTTTTCCACAACTGTAAAAGTCATCAAGTACCCTACATTACCCATCTTAAACTTGAAAAAAAAATTCTTACAATTCCCTGAGAAGTACAAAGCAACAATGAGTGCCATTATTTCATAATATTCAGCATGAGAATAAGCCTTTAGTTTCAGTTATTTTTTTGTTTTGGATTTATTTGACTGTTGGTTTTTTTGGTGATTTTTTTTTCTTTAGTCAAAACAGGTGAGATGAGTTGGTACAATTTATTTTATCCTCCTGTTAATGACAACCAAGCTGTCCATCTTTACCTACATCTCATACAAACCCTGAGGTTTATTGATTTTGAGAAATGGTCCATGTTTTGTTCTGGAAGTGAAGTTATTGTCAAACCATAATGAGAGGTCAGATATTGATGGCTCTCAGAATTCTCTCTTCAGAAGTGACAAAAACATCCTTTTTTGTTGTTGTTTTTGTTTTGGTTTGGTTTGGTTTTTGGGTTTTTTTTTGGTCTGTGATTGACAATTTCAGGAAGAACCACATATTTCCACCTCCCTTGCAGACATTATCTCACAGAGGCGTCAGTTGCTGTATTTTCCTTTAATTTTCTGAGTTATGTGCCTTGCTTCCAGTGGCAGCAGAATCATGCCCCCAGATGTCTGTAGCTGTGAATCAAACATAGCTTCTCCACATTAATGGATTATTGACTAAAAGAGCCTGGAGTTGCTGTATGATTCATTTTGCCATTCTTGTGAATGCTGAGCTTCAGTGTGTCATTTGACCTACATACTAACCTGGGAAATTGCTCTATGAAAGACATTCAAAGTCAGATTTTGCCTGGTTTATGTTAACAGAATTCCCTAGAGATTTTTATCATGCAGTTGATTAATTTATTACTAGAACACATTATAGGCAGCACTGAGATCATTCTTTTAATTTACTTCTTGTGACCATTCTGCCCTCCTTCTATCTCAGTAATTTTTTTTCTCCATCTCTGAATAGCAGTTTCAACATTTGAAAAGTACATACTAGGTCATCTAGGACAACTTTTGTCGTTACTAAAGCTGCTGTGTAGGTAATGCATGGAGGCACCACTGCAGGCATTTGTGTAGCAAGGATGTGTCGGAGCGTTCAGCAGGGATTTCACATCACAGGGTAGAGTTAATCAGACTGTTTTCCATCCCCTGCTCTTTGCTAGGTGCATCTGCCTTGAATCAGTCACAGAGTAAAAATTCATCTGAGCTTCTGATTTGACCCATATTGCCTTTCTGTGCTACTTGTAGTGGATTTGAACGCAAATCACACAATAAGTGGCTGTGGAAATAAAAGAAGAACCCAGGAATCTGGCTGAATATAGTGTTTTGTGAGTCATTAGATCTGGCTTTTCTGTGTGATTCAGGCACATTTCTTGTCTGCCACATTTTGAGTCTGAGTTTCACAGAGTGATCGTGTCTCTCCATAAAGGAAGCAATGATATTCAGCCTCGTGCATTACTACCAAAAATACCCTTCAAAACCGCTAAATTCTGATCACAAATATCTTTATTCCTGGTGAAGGGGAACTAGGCAGAAAGGTCACAATTTGACTTTCAGATCTCCAATTACATCTGCAAGGCTGGCATTTGGTGCATGTGTGTGGGGATCATTTCACTTGCAAATCGAGCACATTTATTGACGGATTCTCCTTATGTCTCCCTCTTTCATGCATCTTCTTGTCCATCTCATTCAGACATTTTCAGAATAACGACTACATTTATGGTTTGGACGGGCCTAAGAGAGTTACCCAAGGCCAGCTCCAGTGCTGTCATTTCATACAACCACTTACATGAAGATATCAAAGTCAGTCTGAAAAGATTTCAAATGTTTCACTTTCACAAGTCCAAAATGTATGTTAGTTATGAAGCACCTGATATTTAATAACCTTTGTCTATATACTCTTATTCCCCCTAGCTTTTATCAGTGTTGGTTTATTGCTTGAGTGCTTCATCTTGCTCTCTATTGTTTACTTTCCTGATGAATTAAAAAACCCTGATTTAGCAAAACTGACCAGACTTTTATCTAGTACTCTCTTCTTAGATGAGCCTCCATTCTCTTCTCCGTGCTTTTGGTCTGTGACTCACTTTAGCATGGACTGCTTTGTCTTGGACACCAGTGACCCCACATAGACAGAATGTTTCAGAGGCAACTATACCAGTTACACACCAGTTTGAAACCACAGCAAAAGCTGAGAGCTAGTACCTAATATAATATATTGAAACAGCTTCTAGAGAAAGACTCCATCCTTATAAAGGAAGAAAATAAACAGATAGAAGCCATTTTTTTGAGACTCAGGGAAACTTTAATAATCTGAGTTGTATAATGTATTACCAGTGCATGAATAGAATTAAATAGTAATACTGATGTGCCTTGGCACTTCCATCTTCAGTAACCTTTGCTATCATTATCTACTTGTTCCTCACTGCATATCTGAAAAGTAAAGATAGTTGATTTCTTAACAGAGAGACACCCTAATTATAACAATGAAATAATTTGGCTATTTAAAATAGAAATATTTCAGAAAAATGCGTAGTGACAGAACATAAAAGAAAATTTTATGCTAAAAATTATATCCCAAAATAAGAATGGCGAACCCCTTTACTGAATTTTTAATTATTTTCTTAAAATATTACTAAAATGAATAAATTACTAAAATTAATAAAAAAGTCCCTAAACTACTGTGAGAAGGTTGCTTTTTTCATAAGAAACATAGTATTTCTCCTTAACATTGGGGAAATGCCTCAGTGTTGAAGCAATATTGATGATGAGAATATGACCCCATGGTATCAGAAACCTGCACTTGATCCCAGTGCACCTTTTGACTCAACAGCTCTATGCCTTAAGACAGGCACCAGTTTCAGCCATCCTGTGCCTGACTGTGGCTTCCTCCATCCTTTTCACACTGGTCATGGATTTATTGACCAACTGGCAGCAGAGCCCAGCCATGCTGAAGATGGACACCTTAATGCCTCATGGCTGGGGTCACTTGGTGGCTAACTGCTTGGGGCAGCTTAGGAGCAACTTCCAGACCAAACTCATGCTGTTTTTTTGTCTCAGAAGATCCAGATCACCTCACCACCCTTGGATCTGAGGATTCTTGGGAAGAGCACATTCCTGTGGGATTAATTAAACAGAAGGATATTTAAAAGTCAATCCCTGGCCACATCTTGGGTTTGAGGTATGATCTGGATCTAAGAGCTCTCTCCCATTATTAAGGTATGCAAACTGTTCCCTCTGATGGTCATCTCAGAACAGCAAGAAATAAGGAGAAATCCAGAGCTCACTGGGTCAAAAAAGTTTTGCCAGTGGATTTTTTCAGGGATAGCACCATGGTGTCTTAAATTAGATACCAAATGAGTCTAACTCAAGTTGATCCTCAAGACTTCAGTCAGATTGTAAACTGTCTGCTCCTTGGTGGGAACAGATACTTTTGAAGGGATTTCAGTGTGCTCTTGCTATCCCTTTTCTGCTCCCTAACATAATTCCTAGAGCAGGTGGGACTTTTGTACATATCCCAGATTTTCAGATGGAAAATGATACCACAGGGTTCAGATGGTTTCCTAGACCATGGAGGAAGGCAGAACAGAACACTTCTGTAGAGGTCTAGACTTAACATCTATCAAAGAAATTAAAGACTGATCCAGATTGATACCAGGGATTATTCAAATGTCAGCAAGAGCTAAAGACAGATCATCTGTATCCAAATAGAGGGTCTATGGATGCCAATCCAAGACAGTGCTGAGAACATGTTTAGTAAACACGAGAAGTGTAGAGCAGGAATCAGCAGATTGAATTGGTGTGTTGGGAAGTAGAACTGACAAAGAATAAAATGAGTCAATGGGACTTACAACATTTTAGAGAGAATCATGGAATCATAGAGTGCTTTGGGTTGAAAGGAGCCTTTAAGATCATTTAGTTCCAACCCCCTCAATGTGGGCAGGGATGCCACCTGTGAGATCAGGCTGCCCAGGGCCTCATCCAACCTGTCCTTGAACACTTCTCAGGATGGGGCATTCACAGCATTCCTGGGCAACCTGTTCCAATGCCTCACCTATTTTTGGGCTAACTTGTTTGAAATTGTGTGAAAGATAACTGAAGGAGAGATGGAAAGGATCAGAGTAATTCCTTCCATCTGCTGAACTCAAAAAATCTTTGATGTTGCTGAACTTTCATATATTCACTTTGAGAGATGACTGGGCAAATTGGATGTGAAGAAATGCATTTAGCTTTTTTTCCTCCTTTGCCAATTGGCTTTTCCTAAGCTTCAACAGCTCAAGGTTATACTATATCTTATTTTTTTTCTTTCCCTTTCTACACTTTTTCTCTTTTCCATCTTTTCTTGCCATGTGCTTAAAAATGGATCATGCTCAGAGAACATTTGGCTGTGAACTCATCACCAAAAAGGCAGCTAAATAGCAATGTTCTAAAGAGCACCACAATGACATAAGTTTGCCAGGTCTCCAGGTGGCCTGAAAGTATGTTGTGTCTGTCTGTCTCCTACAGTGAGCATGTTTACAAGAGTTAGCACCAAAATCAGAAATGGCAGGTTTTATCTTTGCTGTTCTTTTCTCTCCCCTATGTGCATCCTGTTGTTACTCCGTCCAAGGAAACTGCTTGCAACTCAAATAAGAGCAACAGAGATAATTCTTATCTTCTCTTGTTTTTTCTTCCCTGAAGGCAGTTGTATTTAAGGTCAAAGGCTCTTTGTAGCTATTACCCGCAGGAGAAAAAAATGAGGGATGCTATTTTCCAGAGAAGAAATTTCAAAATCTGACAATACTTTGACTTTACTATGAAATATTTGCACTGTTTTCCCCTCCCCTTCATTCTCTCCTTCCTCATTCTCCTGAGGCCCAGCATAGCTCTGAACCAAACTATCAGCCCTGTAAATTTTAGTAATCTAGTGAGTATAGTTATGAATGTACCACTAGAATTAGAGTAATACTGATGTGCCTTGGCACTTCCATCTTCAATCTTCCCAAACCTGAGATTTTCCTTCTTCAATAACCAGATTTCACAAGGAGGCAAGCTGCAGGCAGAATCCAACCACATGAATAAACAGGAATGATTCATAGTGTGAAAAGCTGCTGCTGACTTAGAAGTAACAAAATTTCAGACTTCCTGAGCCATCCCTCTGCTTTTTGCACCGACGGAGATGTTAAAATTTGTGACTAATGCATCACTGCCCAAGGCTTGCATGTCCTAGTCAGACTGTATACAAGGTTGTCTCTGTCTCCCAGGTTCTGAGATGAAAGCATCATTTTAGATTGAAAAAACTTGTTCAACTATCTCTAAAATCAGAGAGGTAAAAGCAATATGATTTCCATTCTGGGGTAACCACCTGTACAGGCTCTTCTGTCCCATGGCAAGTCTGAGTTTCAAAAACCTGATCCAGTGACACAGGAAAGAAAGAAAAGTCTGTCCCTGACTTCACTGCTGTTTTCATCAGGGTCTGAGAGGGTCAGATGTAAATGGTTTGTGACACTACAAACATCCACAGCCCCATATGGCTGATGTCCTTTGGGAAGATCAAAATCAACAGCCATAAAACACAAACCCAGGAAGGGGCACAAATATGTCTAGATGTGATTTCATGATTCTGTTTTTACCTTCTGGCTTTACCTAGTGCATAAATCTGAGGCACAGTGTATTGGGCTGTTCCCAAGAGGTGAATTATGGTGGATCCTGAGGAGCAGCGTGGGCCAGATGCACCTGTCTGCCTGCTCTCCTCTGACTCAACCGGGGAATAAAAACCCAATCTGACATCAGAGCTAAGGATGGACCATTTCCCCTGGTTAAGCTAGAAAGAACCTCTTTTCTATTGTTCTCTCTCATCTTTTTATTGCATGTTGTACAGGGTTGTTGTCTTCAGCATTTTTTGCAAGTGTGTGCTGGTGACCTGATCCTCTGACATGAATAATCCTTTGGTAAACTGACTTAAACATATCACACTGACTCTGTCATTCTCACTGTTGTTTTGAAGTCTTCATTGTAGTCCCTCATCTCATTAGCTGCCTATGGCCATGTGGTGTTCCCTTTGCCTTTATGAACTCCAAGTACAATATAAAACTCCTGTTCACTGTTTGCACACATGCTCTGAGCCAGCATGGCTGGTCTCTTATCACCTATTACATGAAGAACTTTCTTGGCAACATCAGCCTGATCAAAGCTGTCTGTGTTTGTGTGTCTGACAGTTGACCTCCAATGAAATTGTTATTATTTTGGATGCATTCAGTGCATCAGCACCATTTAGAGCAAGGGGAATTTTCAAGAAGAAGCTGTAGATCTGAGAAATGTCCCCTAGAGAGTGGGAGCTCTCTCTCTCTCTCTTGCACACAAATTCCTTATCTCACCTCAACTACTTAGTGGTGATGTTCACATTTTCACTAACAGTATTGCAAGTGTACAGAAGGCCAGTGAATCTTGAATATACAGAAAAAATATTCTATGTTTCTGGCAATTTTATCACAGAGCAATGGAGAAATAACTTTCTCTATAACACACAGAATGAAGTTTTCAAATACTGATGTGTCAGCATTTGAAAAACTTTAAAAAAATTAAAAATAATGGTGCTGGACATTTCTTTTGAAATGGAAATATAAGAGAGTATTTCAGTTTCCTGCTGTATTCACTTGCACATCCCATAATTTTTTTTTGTGTGATCATATCCTCATGCAGACTTATCTATTATGCAGGAAATACAAAAATGTGACATATTGAAAGCTTATGGTAAGTAGAAATGTGTTTAAACTTTATCCTAGACATTAATTCTGGTGAAACTTGCCCTCAATAGTTTAAGCTGGAATATGTAATGATGTCTGAACTAATAAACTAACCAGGGGTGAGACATAGGTGCAAGAAATGTCCAGACCATGCAATGTTACCGTGCTCCTCTGCACAGTTGTGACCAGGGCAGGTTCCTCAAAGATCACAGCTTCAGGAACAGGACAGGCAGGGATGAGGCTGACCTGTGGCAGGGGGGGAGAGAAGTGACCATATGGGGCATAGAATCCCAGAATCCCAGAATGGGTGAGGTTGGAAGGGACCAGAGTGGGTTACCTGGTCCAACCCAGAGCATGTGGCACAGGATTGTGTCCAGACAGTTCTGGAATATCTCCAGTGAGGGAGATGCTTCACAACCTCTCTGGGCAGCCTGTAATGCAGTACTGTAACCTTGCAATGCTGTGCCAAGGTCCCATTAGTGAGAGATGCCTCTGCCTCAATTAAGGTGCAAACAAGACCATACTCTAAAGACTATAATATGAATTTTATTTAATTTTATAATTTTATAAATGTGAGGTAAAGAGATAGATAGAAAAGGGAAGAGAAAAAAAGAGAGAGAGATCAAGCAGAATATTGTCACCACCCATGGATCCAGCAGTATCCCATTGGTCCTTCTTCACCCTGGGCTTCTTAGTGGTGGGGGTCCCAGAGTCCTTCTTCATCGATACCACCTTTAAACAGTTCAGGTTCTGGGTATCACTGGGGTGGTTGTAGAAACTGTTCCCCTAACTTGGGGTGACATGTGTGGGAGCAGTTGCTTCCTTTCCCACACGTTGCCAGAGAGGGAATTTCTGTCAGGATGTGTTAACCAGGATGCACTCAACAGACCTCGGCTTCCCCAGGCCCGGAATTTGCACCTCACTGTCAGAAACTCCTCCCTCCTGTGCTTATCTCAAGTTCCTGCCGTGGTGGCTCATCCTGTGGCAAGTTCCTCCTGTGGCCTTGATGGTGTTTGAGACAGTCAGCTGTGCTCTTCCAGTCCTTACACGAGGGCAGCTCGCGAGGCCTGGTCTGTTTGTAGACTCGTATAGATGTAGACAGTGGATCCTCAGGAACTGTCTGGAGAAAACAGATGTCTGATGGCATCAGCAACTCTGAGCTTCTACTGATGAAAACCCTTAGTATCAAAAGGACAAACTGGAGGGAGCAACCAAAGCACAGAGCACAGAGAGGAGCTGCAAAGTGGCTCCTGCAGAGCTGAAGACATCAATTAATGCCTCCTTGGTCACTGAGGGACTTTGTGAGTGGCATACAGAAGAAGACTTCCAAACCTCACAATTGGTTTCATTCCCTTGAACAGCAAGAGATTATTGTTTTTTCATTCATTCTTATGGGCCATGTCTTATTTCAGAGCAGCTTTACAACCTCCTGCTAGAGTTAAGAGAAGGTGAGGTGGCTCTGAGCTCAGTGCCCAAGACTGAGGAGCCAGGAGGCTCAGCCAGTGCCACAGAAAGGGCTGGATGAAGGTGAGAGCTAGAAGCCATGGCACTCTGCACTGGAAACTTGTCAGAATGCTTCAGAAGTCTCACTCTGCCAGTGGGCAGGGTAGATGGGAAAGGGGTTAAAAATGTTGCAGGGATTGAGGGTTGACTGCTTGGACTTGCTTGAATCCCTTGAAGAGATGCTGAATGGAGTCTGGGACCTGAAAGCATCAAAAAACAAGACAGGGTGTGAAGAAACACCCCTATCCAAAAAGAATAATCAGCATTTCCCAATTAATTTTGCTTAGTTCTTCCTCCTCAGAGACCTCAAACAGCATGAGAGGAGGCAAGAAGTTTAGAACTTTGTATTTCCACCTACTGTCAGGGTAAGCAAGTTCCTCTGTGGAGCCCAGCTGGGGGTCATGGTTTATAGGGTGCTGTTCTGAAGCAGGGTTTGCTGCACTGCCCACAGGGGTGTTTTCATTTTGGTGTGCTGCTCTCAGAGATAAACAACATTATTCTCCTCTCAGCTAGACAATATAAGAAGCACTAGTTTTCTTATAGTTTCCATATATTGTCTCTTTGTTTTCCATCTTGATATTAACAGCTCTGATTGCTCAAGGAAAGCAAATGCTCATGCTTTAGGACCCTTATTTTAGGGGAAGGTACGATGTGTCCATCAACCACGTTCTCTGAGCCAGTTTTCTCATTGGACAAGTGTGGTTGTCTGTCTGAGCCAAGGGCAAGGCTCCTCTCTGGGGAGGTGAGATGTCACACAGCATCTGGGCAGGGAGGCTGAACCAGTCTAGAGAGAAACTGCCCAGCCAATACCGAGCAGTACACAGGAAAGGAAACCAAACAAAACAAGGAACACTTTGAACATCTTTCTTAACTTGCCTTCCTTCCTCGATTCAGGCTATTCTGGCTACATGTGGGCATTGCAGAGCTCAGAAGTAACCACATTTCAAAATGTGGACAGTTTTAGGATGTTTTTCTGTCCAAGCTTTATTGCATTTGGCAGAAGACAATAGCACACTGGTCCACGTTCTTGGCTTAGGACTTGATTTGTTTTTCCAGTACACAGGCATTAAATTTTAGCCCTCATTGGATCCCTCAGGAACTTCTTTTCCTATTTATTCAAAACACATAAATCACAAGCACTTTCCCAGCACAAATGTAACTCATTCTAAATCCCTGCTAATTCAACAAGACACCAGTTTTACTAATTGCTACCTTGATTAATCAAAGTGGAAATAATTTAAGATGACGTCTGCTTCCAGACAGGCAGGTCATTTAAATCTGTTTGTTAACTGAGTTTGAAATAGAAAATTTGGCCAATGTCCTTCTATTAATCAAGCCCATATTGTCTATTATCAATTTGCCTTCCTGATTACCTCTTCAATAGGATCATAGGTTGTGTTCATGATTGCAGCAATGATGGGGACTGTTTCCTAAGGCTTATCCTCCTTTCTAAAGGACCCAACAAACTGAAATTATTCTTCTTCTGCCTATCAGTGCAGGCTTTTAAAAGACTTCAATTTCTTTAGTCCTGAGTTCAGCTCCAATGTGTTTAGATCTTAAAAAAAATCTACCTCCCTCCAAAAAAAAAACCCCATGAAAACAACAGTTTAGTTGGGGAGATGAGAAGATTTGTCACCATCACATTTGGCATATATCCACAGATGCACTCAGTGATGGGAACAGCAATTTAGGAGTTTTTTGAAGTTGTCTGTCCTGCAACTCAGGTGTGAAAAATGCAGTCAAGCCCTGGGAGTGCTGATACAGCTCAACACCACTGATTGGGGGCATAATCTGACTGCCCTCAAAGTGAGTGTAGGCACATCACTATGCCAGGACAGATCTGTTCTTGTTGATGGGACTTGTGACACATTCCTTATAAAAACTTTAAATGAAGGGTCAAATCAGGCCATAAGCAATCTGATCCACAGCCCCCTGTTACCAGCTGGTGAGACTTCTGTTAGTGTTTGTGGGGTTTTGGGGTGGGTTTCATCACAAGAGGCTGCTGTTTGAAAGAATGAAGTGCTTCAGCAGTTTCTCCAGTGTGCACTGTGAGAGCTTTAGGGTAGAAGCTGCATTTTGACAGCAAAATTCTTCTACTGAAGTATCTTTTATGTACTTTGATCACAGTGCTCAAAGGATGTGTTGGCTTTGGTCTTATCTCTTACTCTCTTCCACACAGGCATTAAGTGAAGGATTTAAAGCAGTCACCAGTATCTGTTTAACAGGAATATTTTCTGAACTGACTTTTACAGGATTTTAAAAATTATTATTAAACACTAGGAATATCATATTTGACAGGTCAACAGATTATTGGGGTTTGGCTTAAATATCAAAAGCCACAAGCCTTGGCACAATTCAGCACACTTGAAATTCACAGCAAATAAAATATTTAAAAGCTGATTACCTAATCTTCTGCAGGGAGACTGATGGGGAGGAATGCTACAACCTGGCACCATGTTTAGCTGAATTTTTAGCTTCTTACTTACTGATCCACTTTTACAAAGTGTCTTTGGGAATATACTAATGTCTGGGAGACTTCAGCAAATATCTCAGACCTCCCTATCTCTCTCTGTCCTCCTGCTTCTGTTGGAAGGGACCTTAAAGATCACATGGTGGCATCTTCATTTCCGTTTTCATGGGAATGTGCTGTGATGAGGAAAATGCACAAAGATTATTCCACCTATCTCACTCTTCCCAGGAATAACACAACAGGCCACTGCTGTGGTCTCTTCCAGCAGACTCCTGTTAAAAAATCATGAGAGGCAACTCACAAAATGGTGAGAGAAATGGATGAGTCCCTGCTAATTTCAGATGTACAAGATCCACTGACTTCTACAAGCCTGGAACAATTTAATTCAGGTGAGGAGTTACCTTAGCATTAGATTTTTTATAGCAACAGTCTCTTGAGACCTGTTTCACTGATCTTTGTGGGAAGTTTGCCATTGCCTCTAGTCCTTGGCTGCTGGACTGGAGTTCAGGCACATTGGCCAAGAGTCACAAAACACCCTTGCTTTGGTCTCCCATGAATTTTAATGGAATTCAGGCAGTGAAATGACTTTATGAATCCAGGCCTTCATTTCAAGAAATCTGAAAATTTGAGGAAGCTTATTTAGCACACAGTGTCCTCAGAGACTGTGGGTCATTCTATTTGTTTGTCAAAGCAAATCATTCTTTCACACAGCTAATGCACAAATTAATGGGATTAATGGGCACATAACTTCCTGCTGGTATCAGGGGTCTTTAGATGCCATTGCTGACTCTCCTGTTAGAAGCACAAAACTTGGTTTTTGGCATAAAATATCAGTCAAATCTCAGAAGCAGAAGGACAAAGCAAGGCAAGGTGACAGGTGAAGAGCCATCCTGGCAGGAGACCTAGTCATAAATTCCAACACCACATGTACTTCTGGATGCTGTTTTTTAAAGGTTTCCCTTTCTTTTTGAGCTTCTGGTAAGTCATTTAGGTGAACTGATCAGCAGAGTGAGGTTGAAACCCAGGACTACTCAAATTCCTACCCAGCACCTTTAGTTACCCTTATGCTCCCAGGGCCAATGACCTCCAATGAGTGTGGCTTGCCTTAGAGTGGAGAGAAGGGTCCCTATGACTGACATATTT
Source organism: Notiomystis cincta (assembly GCA_013398075.1). Taxonomy (NCBI): domain Eukaryota; kingdom Metazoa; phylum Chordata; class Aves; order Passeriformes; family Notiomystidae; genus Notiomystis; species Notiomystis cincta. The sequence goes on from VZRX01008238.1 coordinate 272,185, forward strand.
CCCAGACACTCTTTCCTATTAAAGTTGATAATTTTTCCTGATGCATGACACATACAGAAGGTTTCCCTGTGCAGTTGTCCTCACTGTGTAGTGAAGCAAGACCAATGCACAGCAGGGTGATATCCTAAGGGATGCATCAAAGAAGGAAGCAGCTGGGTAAACTTCTGAGCAAGGAGTCTGGGACCTGGCTGTAACCCAGGCTTTTCTCCAACCTTGTTACAGCCATTTTAACAGGGTCAGGTGCTAACAGGGTAAAGATTCCATGTTCATCCCTGCATCAGCTCTGCCTGGCTTTCTATCCCTGAGTCAGTGTAGAAATGTGACATATATCCTAGAGAAGGGCTACCAGAAATAGGATTTTCTCTTTGTGGTTCACCTAGCCCACCTTAGGTCCTTCAGACTAAAGGAAGGCTGGAGAGCTCTTACCTTTATAGGGCAGCATGTAGAGAAATTATGCAGTAGCTTCCTGCTCTGTGAGACACCCCAAGGAGAAGCAAAGATACCCTGGATCCTTCCAAGTGACACTGGAGAAAGGCCCACATGGATTACTGAAATGAGCCCATTGTGCCTCAAGATCCCTTTGCTGCCCCTGGATGTGCAGTGAGTGAAGTTGGTCAGCCCAGAGAGTAATTCAGCTCACCCTGGAGCAGGCAGCTGGTCAGCCCAGTGAGTAATTCAGCTCACCCTGGAGCAGGCACCTGGTGTCTTCATGGCTGGGTCACTCCTCAGGCCTCATCAGCTGGATTGACTGAAGGTCTTTGCTGCAAAATGAGTTTAAGATTCAGTCATTCAGTCAGGTAAATGTGTTTCTTTACTCTTGAACTAATTTCCATCCAAGACAGCCTTGGCTTTTTACCAGGCTAAATGGTTGAGTTCAAGCCATGGGCAAAATTTCAGCTATGGATTCAAAGTGGAAAAAATCCATGCCAAGAACTTAGTTTTCTGTATAGGACAGGTATTTATACTGCTTTATCCCACTTATTCTATAAAAAAAGAACAAAAGTTCCTTCAATCAACACATTTTTGTGCTGGATTCTCATTTGATTTTAGTACAAGCACCTTATTTGGGAGCATAATTCCTCTTTTGGAAGTGTTAAGTCAAGGAATAAGGACTTTCTTGTAGACTAGGTGTGACAATAACACCAACCCAAAGATGCACTCAAAAGACTTAACAGCCCACATCAAAAACAAACAACAGAAGGAAAGTGAAGATGGTGTTGAGAAGTCAGTCTGGCAAAACAGGGAACTAAAGGCAGTGTTTCAAGTAGGATCTAGGCAGGGTATGGATTAACAAGAGAGCCTTAGATGAACCTGGAGGGAAAGAAAAGTTTTATTTTCTAAATATAGCAAGGCACCTCTTTCAAGCTACTGGTACAAGAAAATAATGCAAGATCTAGAGATAACTGATTTGAGAGAAACTCCTTGAACACATCTGCATAATATATATTATTGTATAATATATACAAAAATGGTTTATTATTTTATTATTTTATTATTTTATTATGAATGGAAATCTGCACTGGCCTGGCTGGCCTATTGTTATTTTCACTGAAACCCTAGAGGATGGACTAGGAAACCTGCTTAGGCACTTTACAGGTACCACCAAGTGGGGTCTGACCAAACATGCTCATGGGTGGGAGTCATCCAAAAGAAGTTTTCTGTGAACTTTTTAAGAAAATGGATAAATTTAAGTGCAGCAAAGGTTTCAGACATAGCCCTTCATCAGAGTCTCAGCTACACAAATAAAAGTGTGAGAAAACAGATCTGCAGGGAAAGTTCTGGAAATTGCAGTGAGTGAGAAGCTGGCCTTGACCAAGTAACCCAACTCATGCTCCTACAGCAAAGGCAGACACAGGAGGACAATAATCATCCCATGCAGTTCATTATGAGTGAGACCTCAGTCCAAAGTTTTGTGAGCACCCCGTGGAAACAGACTCTGGGCTACTGGGGAAGGCCAAGGAAGAGCCATGTGTCAGTGGGAGACACTGTGCTAATGACATGCACTGGCAGGTGGACAGGCTGGGGTTGCTCAGTCTGGGGAAGACTGACAGGTGTCAAAAACCAGGGTCAATATACAACAGATTGCTGCAAAAATAGTCTGTTCTCCATGTTTGTTCTATGTGGGACATGATGCAATGAAGAAACATCTCAAAGACAAAACCTAAATCAGAAATTAGAAGATATTTTTAGCAGTGAATCTGGCTAAATAAGCAAAAAGAAAGTAGGAGGCAAGAAATATCTCTTCCAGGAGGTGTAGCATTTGACAGCTGTCTATTCAGAAGAGGTTCCAGCCTGGCACTGCCAGCTGTTTGCCACTCCAGCCCCATTTCACTCTGACTCCACAGTGCTCTGACACAGGGATGGCAGAACAGCTTGATGCACGTTCATCAGTAGAATATGACAGCCCACTGATGTGGCACAATGTCACAGGCAGCCCAAGGATTTGCCTGCATATGGGAAATTCAGAGGATAATTCTGAAAAGAGCTTAGAGCTTTAAAGAATGTGCATTTGTTCTCCTTTAAATTTAATTTTCTATTTTCTTTTGGTTTATTTGTAAGCAGGAGGCTCCATGAAGTGCAGTTCTGTTGTGTCCCACAGGGTGGTTTCCCACTGGTTATTGACCCTTTGGATTCTTGTGACTGTCACATCAGTCCTTTCCAAGAGAGCTGAGGGCATTGAAATGCAGGTGCTGCCTGCACTTTGAGGAATCCTTGTTATCTGTGGGGGCAGCACAGGGGCTGGATGAGGCTGTGTAGGGAACCAGAGTGTGCTGAGTTTTTGGTGTCTCACCCACATTGGCTCTGCTGGGCACTGCCATGGGATGGCTGATGGCAGAAGGCAGGCACCCACTCCCAACCAGGCTTTTACCCACACTTAATTTAATGTACCTAAACTAACACAGGTTTGAGTATTGGCCAAATTAACAACCTGAGGAACAGGTTCTAGTTCAGGCATACCATGGAATTTAATTATCTTGCTGTCTCTAGTCACTCCTGCAGTTTCATTAGAAGCTGTGTACATGGATCTGCCTCTTACTCACTTACTAATGGGAAGAGACAGAGAGGCTGAAAAGTCAAATAAGAAAAAACCTTAATAATTTCCTCAGATCTCCTCTATCTTTAATTTTGGCTGTGTTGCACAGACAGTCTCTGACTGGCAAGAATAATACACTCATAATATTGAGCTCAGGCCAGTAACAGAACTTTTTGGTAATAAAGCTTTGGTGAATGGATTTCAAGCTGTTTGCATTACCTTTCAGGGGTCCTTGCATTTGGCACACTCAGCTCTCATTAAAAAAATACAGGGTGGGTAAGGTTCTCATGGGTCAGTAACTGAACTTGGACAGGTTTTTATGAGCTTCTGCCATGTGTGTCAAGCCTAAATTACCCCAACTGAGACACTACAGAGTTACTTGTGAGTCCATCTATGTGTTCTTTGTGGTCATAGCCAGAGTGTGAAGGGTGCCCTTGGAGCTAAAACCAAGGCAAGTAAGGCTGATAAGAGAGCCTAAAGAGACAAGGTGCTTATTTCACACTATGTAGAGGGGTGCTTAAAGCTGCCCAGGTTGTCCTGCTCCAGATCTGTTCCCTTCCCCCTGCTGCTGTGAGCCTTTCCCTCTCAGGGTGTCCTGCAGTGGCCACCTACACCAGGAGCCTGACACTGCTGGGAAAGCCACTCAGGCTTTTGGGATCTCAAGACAGATCAAGTGGAATCCCAAGTGGGATCCTCAGGGAAATCAAGTCCTTGAGGAGGAACTGAGGACATCAGACTGCCCTGGGAGCAGATTTCCTCCACAACAGGGAGATGGAGTCCAAAGCAGTGAATTTCTGCCCAGACCTTCTCAACAATAACCCAGGAGAAGGGATACACTTCATCTCAAAGGGAGACTTTTCTTCTATGAGTAGAAAATTGCCTCTAACATCCATGCAGAGGAGGATTATTGAAGCCTGGATTGCTGCAGGACTGATCCCTGTCCCCTGCCCATGAGCATGACAGGCAGTGGAGGCACGACTGTAGTTTTTCTCTCAGTCTCAGCTTTCATTTTTGGCTTTGTGTACACAGCAGATAATACCAGGCAATACATTTCTTGGGCACCATGTAAGGGGAATCATACACCAGAACATGAAATTATTACATTTCCTGACTTGTGGTCAGTCATTTGTGCAATTTTTCATTCCAAAAAAATAGCACAGTCTTTAAGAAAGGAAGATAGGTAACTTGCCTCAATTTGTCAGAAAATAGTTTGGAAACTCTGTCAGGTCCTGCCTGTGACCTGAAAGAGTCAAAAAAACAGATGATGTGTTTTAAAATTGGTATAACTGGTCATTCAGACAGGAGCTAAACAAAATTTACTTCTGTCCCAGTCTTGCAGGACTGTCTCTATGTTTGATGGGTAAATTTGGAGTCACCCCAGGCAGTTTATGCAGCTATATCAGTGACTAGAAGGGAGACAATAAACATCCATCCTGGTTGGCAGCTAAGGAAAAGGGTTAGCAACTGCATGATTTTTGACTGACTTTTGTTAATCAGTATGTTCCCTGCTCTGTTAAAAATTGAATCTTCCTAACAATACATTTTCTTTTCTCAATTAGTTTTTGTTACAACAAGCAGTCCTGTTGCAAAAAACAAGCAAACAAACAAACAAACAAACAAACTCCCACTGTTAAAAGTCTTTGCTTCAGTGTTTACAGAGCTCTGCATGTATAAGACACTTATTAAACCACTACCCAGTGCAGAGCTCATGAAATGGTAGCATTTTATACAGCAGTGGGAGTTTAAACCTCAGAAGTCAACACAGCCTTTCTAAGCAGCCTGAAATTGCAGCAGGAAGTCTCATTTCTCTTCAAGTGATAATAAACAAGAGTGAAATTCACTTGAGTGATGTGGTTATGTACAACACCCACACCTGAGCAAATGTCCCTGCCTGCCCATTCTATCCAGGGACTGAGCTGCTCAGTGACATCAGTGGAGTTTAGGATGCAGTTTGCCTTGTCCTAAGCCCCCAGCACCTGGTCCCTGTTGACTCCATTGGCTTGGGTTCTGGTTCAGTGCTGGAGCCTGGGCAATAGCTCAGGTGTAACGAAGCTGGGGCACCTCGGTGGGGTCAGCTGTGTTTGTATTTCCCAGCAGCAGGGCAGCAGGAAGTTTGAACTCATTATGTAGAGAGATGGCACCTGCACCTACCTGAACTGAGGAGCAAACCTGACATTGTCAGCCTGTTCCAGAACAGTCTGTAGCTCTCACACATGTGGGGAGGAGCTTTTTGTCTGTCAGCTCCACTGCACAGTGACCCCTCCAAATCTGCTGCAAGAGCAAAGACATTTCAGAAATAATTAGAAAGTCCTGCAATGGTCTAAGGCAGGTTTATTTCCCTTTGCACCAAGAGTTTATTGGCTTCAGGGTGAGCTGTGGGTGTAATTCTGAAAAGGTCAGCAGCATAGCACAGAGAGTGAATCACTTTTATAGCTAAATAAAGGCTGACAACGACCATGGAATGGTGCTTCCCAGCCATGAAGGAGTGTGGTGGCCCTAGATGTATTGCTTTGGTGGGGATTGATTGAGAATCCATCCTTGCAATACTGGAGGGTGGCTGTGACTTTGCTTGCTAGCAAGGAAGGTAGAATGTGCAGGGAGGAGAAAGTGGGTTGTAGAGAGGACCATAATTCTGCAGAGGCAGGTAGAAATCTGTCTTGGACTAACCTAGAGGGACCACAGATGTAAACAGGCAAAGGCAAACTGAAAAGGTCATCAGAGAATTAATAACCAGTTCCTGACACACCAGACCAGTACAACTCTGGTGTGACTCTGGCCTCTGGATTTCATCTGTGGCTAGAACTGAATGGCAGGAGTTCAAAAGCATTGAACCTTTACACTAGAGCCAATGGATCCAGTAATTCTTTCTTTTTTCTTTTTTTTTTTTTTTAATATTATTCTGTCCATCTTTATAAATAGTTGGAAAATGTTAAATAAAGAGATGTTAAAAGTATACTGGTAACAGAAGTAGCCATACTTTATACATGGTACAATTCCATCACATTAGCAAACCTTTGGACCTCTTAAATTCTTAACTCTCATAACCACTGACCAACCATTTATTGACAGTCATTAAGCATTTATTATCTCTGCTTGAATTGTTTCTAAATGTTCCAGCAATACAAATTTTTCTTTCAAAATTCAGTAACACAGCTGAACCTTACCTGCAGTGCTCTCTTTGCCCAGCATTTAATATGTTTAAAATCCCCTCTGAGTAAAAATTTCTGTAGAAAGTCATTAGAAGGAGAGTGTTCTTTAACACAATAATCCCCCATGCATGTAACTCTGTTAATTGATCCACTTTTCTAGACAATGTGGTAATTATAGCTCGCTGAAGAGCATCAAAGAGATTCTGTTATTTTACCCTGCCACTTTCCCCATCGGTGTGAGATCTCACCAACATAATAGGGGGCTTCTCCCTTGAATCACAGGGCACAGGGAGGAGCTGTGCTGTTTTCTCAGTGATGGGAAACACTGCCATAGGCAGAGACATTTTTTGCATAGGATCATTTTGCACAATCCCTTCCAACTAAGCAGGCAGAGCCCAGACAGACCACACTGAGCTCTGTGGTTGTGAGGCAGCTGCCTTGGACAGCACTTCTGTGTATCAAAATACCCAAATGAGAAAAACTTCTTGCTGTTTTTATCTTCTGATATTTTAAGACCCGAGACATGTAACTGTATTTACATACTGGGATTTCTTGTGTTGTGAGGCTGACTGCATAGTTTGGGTTTGCTTTTCATGTAAGACAAATCCAACCAGGATGGCTTTGCTCCTGCTGAAGACAGTGGTTGGACCCCCATTGTTATGGCCACTGACTGTGCAGGGAATCAGATTTAGCAAGTGCAGCATGTGTGGCTTCCTGAGCTTGGAGGTGTTTTGCTTCACAGCTCAGAGATACCACAGATGAACCTTGGCAAAACACGAAAATCATCTTAGTCAGAGCACAGAAACAGGATATGGGAACAAGACGTCATGTTGAGTTTTCTGAAATGTTTTGTGGTGATTAGTTTTCCAGGTCTAATAATTTACTTGATCATTAAATCTGCTCCTCTTCCAAAATTATGTAATTCTGGATCTAACTTCTGGAGAAAAGCCATCTGTTTACTTATTAATCAATAGTCACCTCTTAACTTACCAATATTGAGTACTTGTTAAAACCTTTTTCAGTAATGTACATGCATGGAGGAAGGTTTGTTAAGTATATATTGGATGAAAGATCTGAGGGAGAGAATAGATAAACTCGAGTATAACAAAATAATTTCTAAACTTAATTAGGTGGAGGCAACAAGAGTAATCACTATTTATCAGCATCACTTCAAAGCACATCTCCAGTAACTCATCCTTCTCCCATTACCACAAAGAAAAGAATCCAGAAAAGAACTCCAGACTCCAGCAGGGAACTGAAGCCTGATTAAGGATGTGATGGCTAAAGGCTGTTGTTTTCTAATGGACTGTGTGGCACATACTGAGCTGGATCCAAAATGCTGGTATTAAGCACAGTTGGCAGTGTTGGTGATCCATAAATCCAAAGAAGGAGTTTTGGATCTGGATGTTGGCCTGAGCCATTGTGAATGTCCAGCAAAGCTCTCTGGAACCTGACAACCCCCTCAGCAAAGTGAGGGACTGAGCAAGCTCCCCATCTTGTAGCGCCAGGTTTGTGGTGTTGTGGGGAGGCTGAGCTGTGCCTCCTGCTGCCCCCTGCACACCCTGCTGGTGCCCATCCCCTGCCTTGCACTGCTTGTTTTGGGAGCACTGACTGCCAGCTCCTTGTCCTTGGGGAATGCTGCAGTTCCTCAGGCACAGCTGGGCCCCAGATCCTCTGGAGCCCAAGTGAATTGTTTTGTGATCCAGTGGGTGAGCTTGCAAAAGAGGCTGAAGAAGTTTGCAGAGCTATCATCCTGTTAGATGAGCCAGAACTCATACAGCTGCTATTGCTTTGTAAACTGGGAGCTTTCAGCCCCACAGTAATTATATATTGCTTTAAATTACTTTGGAGTGGCTCTCAAGATGTTGTCATCAAGGCTGTCATCTTAAGGGACAAGCTCAGACACAAGAGAAATAAGCTAAAGTGAATCAGACAACGGTGGTGGCTGAGTTCATTTCATTGAGAGAGTGCAGTCATCTTGACCTCCATAAAAGATCTCCATTTCAATTTCTGTCTGCTGAAGAAAAAGTTACAGCCTTCCCTTTTTAAACTTTTTTAAGCGATAGAAAAGTAGGGAAGACTCTTTTTTCTTTTAGCCAGAAACAAGACAAGCCCATCAATGCTTTGAACAATAAAACCCTACTTAGATTTTTTTGTTGCTACCTGCCAGGTCATAAATCAAATTTCAGCTTTCTACTCATTTCGTCACTGAGCTGACAACTTTTATCCATTCCTCTATTGCACATATGAACAGCAGTGTAGAGATCTGAAATTTACTGCTGAATTTTTTGATGTGGAAGTGAGCATGACATAATTTATTGCTCTGACTACTGTCCTTCTAAGCTGCATCTTGGACAGGATGCTGTTCAAATGCCCTTCTGGATTCTATTTTGGAAGTCTTCATCTCTAAACAATGATGTGCTTAGAAGTAAAATCTGTCAGGAAAGATATAATGGTGCATAGCAATGGTAAACAGCCTTTAAAATATGTATTTTCTAATGAGATGCTGAGGAAAAGAACAAAAATATTTCTCTCAGTCTCTGATGGTCTTGTAATTGTAACATTTTAACTCAGAAATGAGACAAAAATGAAATAATTTTGCTTCATCATACTTGGTAATTTGGCCTTTGCAATTAGAAAAATCTGGAGTAGTGTATTTTTTACCTTTCTGTTATGAAAGCTTATAAAGACTTCATGAACACATGTAAAAGGAGCACTACAATGAGTGACTTTGTGCTGCTGAGCATGTCCTTGTACTCAGTCTGACAACTGAAAATATAAGGGTGTCGGAGGCTGCCATTACACTCCATCACATCAGTGATCCATGGATTAGGAACTGGCACAAGCACACTGAAAAGCCCTACAGGAGCTGTAACAGCCTATCTTGTCAGCAGCCAGGGGCTGTGGATTAAAGTAGGAGAGCACTGAACCACAGGTTCCCTTCCCGTCCCTTGCTGTTCACCTCAGGATGGGAGGCTTGTCCACTTTTGGAAATATAGTAATCAACAACTGTTGGTGAAAAATGGATGCCTCTTTGTCATAAAAACAACTTCTGTGGTCCAGATAGGCAGAAAACTGTTGCTAAGAGTGATGGTGGTGGTGGTTGGTCCATTTCAGATGAGGCTGCGACCACCAAATCGTTCTGTTGCCGTCACATGGCCGAGCGCCCCTTCCATGGCCACACCCCTGGCTGTTCTCTAACAGTGTTGCCAAGGACAGTCCCTTCCAGGTCCCTCAGCCTGCTCAGGGTCAGCCATGCTCCTGGCAGGGCCTGCTGCAGGCACCTGCACCAGTGAGGGGGAGAGAGACCATCCCCAGCGCTCGATCAGGCTGGTTTGTAGGGAGGAGGCCGAGCAGCAGAGGTCCTCCTGCACTGCCTTCCCAGGGTCTCCTCTGGGGCAGCAGCGTGACTCTGCAGAGGGACAGGCTCTGTACATTTGTACAGTGGCACAAATAACATCAATACAGGGGTGCCCTAAGCCCCCTTCACCATTCTTTGGGACTACAAGGGACTGGAGTGACCAGTGGCTTTACAAGGAATAATCCAAATCTTGCAGGGCTGCAGCTGAGAGCTAATGAGTCCTGCAGGACCCAGACTGACTGTACAGAGCCAGAGGGATGCCTTTGCAACTTGAATCCATTTCACCAGTTCCTTCTGTTAATGCAATTATCCCAACCCACCATTACCTGGATAAATGAGGGTTGGTCTTTAAGATAATAACCTCTGTGTCATGGCATTTTNTTTTATCTTCTTTTTTTCTCAAATTTAGTGGGAAAACAACTTCATTGCAGATTCATAGCAGTTACATCTTTAATGTGTTCTCTTTTTTATTTATTTTATAATTTATGAGACACTGTTAAATTAATGCTACCTCCATTAATCTAGCATCACTCAGAATCTCTGTATTGCTTGAAGAAGATAAGAGAAAAATTTTAAATAACAGTCACTATCATTACTATATTTTTTCTCATATGCACAGGTGTGAATTTCAAGATGTGAAAGGATCCTCTGAAACCTACCACAGAGAGAGAGAGAGAGAGAGANAAACAGCCTTTAAAATATGTATTTTCTAATGAGATGCTGAGGAAAAGAACAAAAATATTTCTCTCAGTCTCTGATGGTCTTGTAATTGTAACATTTTAACTCAGAAATGAGACAAAAATGAAATAATTTTGCTTCATCATACTTGGTAATTTGGCCTTTGCAATTAGAAAAATCTGGAGTAGTGTATTTTTTACCTTTCTGTTATGAAAGCTTATAAAGACTTCATGAACACATGTAAAGGAGCACTACAATGAGTGACTTTGTGCTGCTGAGCATGTCCTTATACTCAGTCTGACAACTGAAAATATAAGGGTGTCGGAGGCTGCCATTACACTCCATCACGTCAGTGATCCATGGATTAGGAACTGGCACAAGCACACTGAAAAGCCCTACAGGAGCTGTAACAGCCTATCTTGTCAGCAGCCAGGGGCTGTGGATTAAAGTAGGAGAGCACTGAACCACAGGTTCCCTTCCCGTCCCTTGCTGTTCACCTCAGGATGGGAGGCTTGTCCACTTTTGGAAATATAGTAATCAACAACTGTTGGTGAAAAATGGATGCCTCTTTGTCATAAAAACAACTTCTGTGGTCCAGATAGGCAGAAAACTGTTGCTAAGAGTGATGGTGGTGGTGGTTGGTCCATTTCAGATGAGGCTGCGACCACCAAATCGTTCTGTTGCCGTCACATGGCCGAGCGCCCCTTCCATGGCCACACCCCTGGCTGTTCTCTAACAGTGTTGCCAAGGACAGTCCCTTCCAGGTCCCTCAGCCTGCTCAGGGTCAGCCATGCTCCTGGCAGGGCCTGCTGCAGGCACCTGCACCAGTGAGGGGGAGAGAGACCATCCCCAGCGCTCGATCAGGCTGGTTTGTAGGGAGGAGGCCGAGCAGCAGAGGTCCTCCTGCACTGCCTTCCCAGGGTCTCCTCTGGGGCAGCAGCGTGACTCTGCAGAGGGACAGGCTCTGTACATTTGTACAGTGGCACAAATAACATCAATACAGGGGTGCCCTAAGCCCCCTTCACCATTCTTTGGGACTACAGGGGACTGGAGTGACCAGTGGCTTTACAAGGAATAATCCAAATCTTGCAGGGCTGCAGCTGAGAGCTAATGAGTCCTGCAGGACCCAGACTGACTGTACAGAGCCAGAGGGATGCCTTTGCAACTTGAATCCATTTCACCAGTTCCTTCTGTTAATGCAATTATCCCAACCCACCATTACCTGGATAAATGAGGGTTGGTCTTTAAGATAATAACCTCTGTGTCATGGCATTTTCAAGACATTTTAGCCTTAACATAAGAAATTAGGTGAAATAGTAATTGCTCATTTAAAGTTTTATTGGGAGCCACTTTAGATTTTTGTAATGAAATAACATTTACCTTTGGCCACTACTGACCTGGAGCAGATCCAGCCCAAAGACCTACATGGGAAAACATCCACAGCTATTGCTGAGCATCTGAGCCAACCATTGCCTACTGCAGTGGATTTACAGTCCTTAATCCTGGAAGTAAATTCAGAGAAGCAGAGTTTTAAAACAAGGCTAATACTTGTTGAAGGTTGTGGGGTTTCTCTGAGAAGGAGCAGGGACCACAGTCAGGGCTTTCAGGAAGAGCAGCATACCCATGTCAGGTAAATTCAGAATGCTGCAGAGCACTGTACAATCCAAATCTCAGGGGTTTCAGGCACACAAAGTCAGAACTATGCACTGCTGTATCAGAGTTTTGCCTTTGTCATTTATACCTTAGTGAAGGCTTGAATCTGCCCTAGTTCCCAAGCTAATTTTGACTTTTAGTCACATCTACTTGCTCCATCTTGCTCCCTTATGGATCAGATAACTGAGCCATGATCCCCTCCCCTCCCCTCCTGACGTTCCCTAGAATTTAGGGATTGGGGGTCTCGAGTTCCTGAAAAAAGGGGGGATTTNGAGTGATCTTCCTGCAGTGGGAAATCCAGTCCACCCACCTTAGTGATCTATGCCACTCCTTCATGTTAAGATGTTTGTGTGTTATTTCCAGTCAAAACTTTCTGCCCAGCTTTAGAACCCCTTTTGCTTTTTTTCTGATTATTAACATTTCCTGTTTCTTTTTTCTTTCTTTCTTATGGCCCTCAGTTAGTTCCACTATGCCTTGGAAACCAATGCACATTTACTCCCCTTCACTTCTCTCAATCATGTTATAATTACATAAGAGAGGTAACTATGGTTATAACAAGTCCTTTACTCTGAAAGAAGGAATCTTACAGGTTTCAGTACAATGGGATTGAAAGAGACCTTTTCTTAATATATTAAGTCATTTGATGCTACACTTTCTGCACTCCAAATCACAGGCATGCCTCATGTTTTTGTCTCCATCACTCCTTTTCTAAGACTGTATGAGCTGCTGCCATATAATTGTTAGCTATTCTGTAGCCTAAAATTTTCAAGGCCAACATTTACTTTTTTTTTTTAGCCATTTGAAGAGGATGTTCTCTTACCCCAAACAGCTTCTTTTTCTTATCATTTTTTCTACCTGAATCATTGTTTTCATCTCTATTGTTCAGGGAGATTGATGGTTTCTTGTATCAAACAGTGCAGGTTCCATCACATTGGCAATTCTGAAATACCAGGACTGCAGTGTCAATGCAAGGAAATAGTTCTGAAATGTGGTGGTTTCATGTGCTAGGTACACACCTTGCCTCTGTGCAGCCCAGAAATTCACTGTCTGTGCTGTCTTCATCCCCACACAGCCCTTCTGTCCCCCCAGGAGGTGACCAAGTGCACTGTCCACTTTGCAGTGGGAAAGAGAAGTGAAGTCTGGAGTCACAGAGGGTCCCCATGGAGCAAGGCAGCCTTGGCTCACAGGGCCCTGGCTGCTGCAATATCCTCCCTCCCTTCTTAGGCTTTCATAGTCACTTGAGGGATTTGATTCTCAGTCCTCATTAAATTAAATGGGATGAGGGCAGTCAGACATCTGAAGTTTGCTCTGAAAATCTCAGCTGTAAAAGACAGCTTATTAGGCCATTTCCCCCATATCTTACAAGCAGGAAAAGAAGATCCATTGTGAGTGAAAGAGAGAGACCAGTACATCATAATAAATAAGAGAAATAGCTACTATTTTGTAATTCAATTGTAACTTCCTATTAAATTTAATAATGCATACACTTTAACTTCATTTTGTTCTTATTAAGAGAAAAGAAATTGGTCCAGGCAAGCAAGCAAATAATTAAATAGAAATATTAAAAAAATGCATGAAAGCTATAGAGCTTAAACGTGTATCACTTTTACAGCAGCAGACATGATTTAGAATCTGAGTCCCTAAAAATGAAACATTCTTCAAGCTTTTGAAACTCTCTAGGAATTCTAGCATCAGAAATGAGTTTTCATAATGCCAGTATCTCTAGAGACATAAGGTTGCTTATTTTTCCAGGGTGCCCAGCATGGGCTTTATTAAACACAGGAACACAGAGGGAAAGTCCTCACTAAGTGATAGAAAAGGCTGCAGCATAGCTGGAAATACCTGAGCTGCCTTTGAATTACCTCGGACAATAGCACCCTGCTTCTTAGTAGGCTGGTGGAAAACATGCTGTTTTCCAACTGAAGGAGCAACTCTTTAACACAACAAAAACAACTACAGTGCCCTGCAGTGATTGCCTGATGGACCAGCCCTCCCCAAGCAGATCACAACATTTCGAGTCTGAAAATAGAGGCATCAAAGAGTCACCAAGCCAAATTCCAGGGCTCTCCAAGGGGCTTCATGCTACGAGAAATTTGCCTGGAGAGCTTGAAGTGAAGCCAATGGAGCTGATTTCAGCCAATTTTATCTTTATAAATACATCTAAACTTGACCTTTTTCAGGCCTACTCACATTCACTGCCAAAGGATTTTCCAAACGTCACAGTTCTCTTTTTCCATAGATATTTCTTCTTCGGGCAGAAAGTTTTCTGTCCACACACCTGATAGAAAGAACAGACAAGAAAAGGACAGGCACATTTAAATACACAGACAGAAATTCCTGCTTAATCTGACTGGCCTCTCATTTATTCCTGTTGAAAACTTTCTTATTCTTTAAAAAAATCCATTTGCAGTAGATAAACATTATCTGGATGTTCCAGATCAAATCACTGCCAAAAAAAATTAAGTCTTGACATTGAAATGACCAGAATTATCCTGTTAAGGAGAACTGAACATTAAGTCTTTAATAGGCCTAAATCATCTTTTATATGCAGAGTACAAGGCCAGGCAGAAAGGCAAGCTACAGGAGAGGGAATCTTTGTTTCTTCATTGCTTTCTCTGCAATAATTGCTCACCTTGATGGCTGAAATAAACTTTACAGTGTCAATATTCTTCTTTATTTCCTTTCCTCTGACGGGGAACTTTATGTTGTGTACCCATTCTACCCGCTGATTTCAAGTTCCCATGAGAAAGGACAAAAACCTATGATTATTTCTGCTTTAAAATAATTTCTGTTCTGCTGCCAGTGGCCCTGTATGGTACATAAGCACTTGGACTGAGCTGTGCAAGCTTTGCCTTTGAGTCTTGCTTTCCTAAGGAGTTTGTGGCAAGGTGGGGGTCAGCTCTTCTCTCAGGCAGCTGGGAATAGGGTAAAGGGAAATGGCCTCAAATTGCACCAGGGGAGGCTCAGGCTGGATGTCAGGAAGAATTTCCTCACCTGGAACAGGCTGCCCAGGGCAGAGGTAGAGTCACCATCCCTGGAAGTGCTCTAAGAATGAGTAGATGTGGCACTTTGCAATGTGGTTTAGTGGGCATGGTGGTGTTGCTCGAAGGTTGGACTCAAGGATCTTGGAGATCTTTTCTAATCTTAATAATTCTATGACTGTAGATATGTCTGTGCTAATTTGGGTCTGGAGGCATCCCTCTGCAGTATAGAAAGTCTATGAGTTTTTATTTTAAATGCCAGGGAGCAGGAGCACCAGAAATTAGTGATGACTACCACTGGCTTCTAGTTCTGTTACTAATTTGGGTAAGATGGAGTGATTACAGGCAGCCAATACAAGTACCATAAGTAGGTCAGGCAAAACAAACACCCAGAAAAGCCCAACTAACTTGATGCTTTTAGGGAACCCCCACAGCAGACAGGGAAGAGCAAAAATATTTATCAAACTAAATGGTGCACAACAGAGAAGAAAAATGGTGTGAGGTCAGAGCATTGAAAGTGAGATCTGTGGCTGTGTGAAAGGCTTGCTCAGCAGTGGAGTGAGAGGGCTGGCAGTGGTGTAGGTGTCTTGTAACAAGGAGGAAGCTGAGGAGCTGCACTGGTGCCAGAGCCAGGTGTACTGTACATTGCACTGTACAGGTGGAAGATGGATTTGGTTTCAAAAGAAAATATCTGTCATATTTGCTAAAGACAGCAAGAGCAGCAGGCTGATCACTGACAAAGGGGAGAGTCTGGTTTTGAGGTGTCAAGGCAGAAGCAACAGGACAGAAAAATGATCTGTGAAATTACTGTAACTAAGGGTGAAGTTAAAACCTTCTCACCCCTTTGTTCTGCTGTGTGATTTCCCTCAGTGACACTCTGCTTTAATGCTGTAGGATGCCCAGTTTTTACTGGCTATTTCCTAGTGAGCACAGAGGTTCTGAGAATAAAAAATACTCCTTGATTTAGTGCCAAAATCTACAAATCACTTTGAATTTCCAAACAGGTGAACATTATTCACAGCAATACATGGCCTGAGCCTAAAATAAAGCATGACACAACTACGTTCCTGTCCCAGTCTTGCAGTGGGGACAAACCACATGAGAATGACACAATCAAAGGTGAAAGAACATAAACATAAAGCCACAGCTCCAGCATGTCACAGCCTGGAAAGCAGATCACAGGGAAATCCTTTTTAGCCACCACAGCAGGAACAATATTTCCCTGTATTTTTTCTGCCCAGTGAGAAAATGAGGACAACCTCTTTGCATTGGCAACGTGCCTTGCCACCACCTAGGGCTGTGTTGGCTCAGAATACCAGAATGTTTGAAGCACTCTGCAGAAAAGCCAATTTTTAAATGGACATAGGGTCAGGCTCAAACCACCCTAGAACAGAGGGAACTCTTACCATATATTTAAGTGAGTTTTAGATTAAGACAAAGGGAACTAATTAATTTATCCCAGAGCCTTTGGAAACCTCCATTCACAGAAGGTTTATCAATGAAACTGCATTGCTAAAAAGGACCCAGACAACTGGACTGTTGGTTGAATATACTTCCTTATATACTCTGAGGCTGCTGGTAGAAAAATATCAGGTCTTTTGAGCCCACATTCAGGTATTTATTTACTAAAGAAACTAGCCATTTTATTATTAAGAATTTTTTTTCTCAAGTTTGTGTAATTATGAATCCAATATTCCTCCTTAATGTAGCAATATACATTTTAAAACAGGGCAATATTTGAGAATATTATTTTATTAACATTGAAAAATGTATTAGTAAGAGACACAAATAAATATCTCTATGGGAGAATTAAAATTATAATCACATGCCATTTTTGCTATGTAATCTAGAGTTAGAATGAAGAACAGAAAGAGTCCAGTTTCAGGTGCAAAACTAATGCATCAGCATGTAAAGTTACTGTGCCCTGAAAAATGCACTCATATTAAAAAATAGACTGGAAACAAAATTTCTGGGTTATTTTAGAAGGCATTTGCTTTAATTTTAATAAGAACAATTTAAGATGGAACCTTTTTAAGCTAAAAGTATAAATAATCACCTATCACTTAAAAAAGATATTTCCTTTCCATAATGCAGAGAAGCCTGTGATGACGTTTGTTGCCTCTGCAGTTCTGGAAGCAGCAAGATCTGGAGTCAGTATGTCTGGTAGCTATGCCAGTTCATAGGGATATAAATCAACAGCTTGCTGACCTCAAAATTGTCTGTCCTTTAGTCATTCCTATGCTCTTCACAGATTTATTCCTTGCTATATTTTATATGGTCCAGACTAACTACCTGTTCTGAGTGCACTGATTAAATATGAGTCTGATTCACAGCCCAGTAGATCTTTGTTTTTCTGATTTCCATTCCATATTTTTTATCTCATATATATTGTTTTCTTTGGCTTTTCCTTCACTCACCATGCTGTTTGCTTTCACTGGTAACAGCACAGATGTATTTTTATAAGGTGCAGCTTTATAGTTAAATCCTGTCTAGATTTACACTGGATTTTGTCAGCAAAGCCAGGAGCAGGACTGAGAATCTGACCTACTCAAGGTTTTAATACTTTTTCCAACTGAGCCCCTGCCCCACTGGGGCAACACAGTAAACAAGTGTTTTTTAACAGTGAGTTCTGATCCTCCTCTTCTCTTAGTTTGTGCTTATCTAACAACTACAGACTCTGATTTCCCAAGGGAGATGGTGGGGGCAGCCCCTTTCATCCCTACAAACTCATGGGATTGCCACAATCCTGTTTCTTCTTCTCTGCAATGAGTGCTGAAGCTGCTTATTTTAGGTTTTTCAGCTGTTTTAGTAACTTCCTTGATTTAAGACTTAATTAATGATGGGCCTAACAGAAGAGACAGATGTGGAGGTCTTAAATTGTGCTATAACTTGCCTACTTTCTATAAGAAGGGGTGAAAAAAGATAGCAGTGCAGAGTCCTTAAATAGCATAAAAAAATTATTATAATTTCTGATTTAGATGTTAAAGGGAAATACCAGGGAGATGTTAAAGGGAAGCACCACCTGTGCTTCTAAAAAAGCAACTTGGTATAACAGTTTTTAAAGGACAGAGATTGCAGCATTTACAGCTGTGATTTTTAGATAAACACTTTATCTTCCTCTTCACACATTGGAGGTCCACAGCCCTTTTCCCACCCAGAATACAGGCTAAGCTTTGTTAATCCTTATCATTGCTTCCAAATAAGACTACAGTGAAAACTACCTGACATTGTGATATTTAGGAAAGCAATCCAAGAATTAAACTTATCCACAAGTCTGCAAGAATTGTGTTTTAAATGAGGGATTTTATAAGGTAAGCTTGTTGATCATAGAAATTGCAAACTCTGCTGCCAGCAATTATTAAATCTTTCATTGCTTTGCTCTATTCAAGGCAGATTCAGACAATAAATTATTCTAGGTATGAGTAGCTGGATATTGCCTCATCCTTTCTATCAGCATGGGGTTACCAAGACAAAGCAAAACAGAGATCCTGCTGGGGATCAGAAATACTGAGTATTAGCATCTGTGCAGTTTTAAGAAAGTAAAAAGAATTTCAGGTCCAAATGAGAAAAGAGTAAGGGATGATCTAAAAATTGCAAATATCAATGTTACATTCTTCATCTTCTATAAAGCTGGAAAAACATTTTGCATTCAACTCTATTAAATAGGTTTCACCACTTTCAGCTTTTGACAGCTTATGTTCCAATGTAATGTAGTTTAGATTAAAACAGAAATGTTTGACAGATTCATTCCAGTACTCGAATGTACAGTGAAAAGTCACTTGTGCTTTTGCATATGGTGGGGATTGGAAGAAATAATTTATACAGAAAGCAGTTGAAACTAGAAATATCTGCATTAAACTGGTAAATGAAATAAGGTCTGGATGCTGCCATCCAAGAGCAAGTCCTGTACAGGCTGTGGGAGTTATATTTCAGGATGACAAGAAGGGCAGGGTTTTTGTATTTCACTTCTGTTACGTGGTTGTATGTCACTCTGGGAACTGGACTAAGTATCCTGGTGGACATCATGCCTTCCATGCAGAGCAGGGGGGGCTCAACTCCTACAGCTCTTGAGAAAAACATTGGAGGTCTATTAGAGTAGATTTTACCAGGGATATAGGATCTGCTCCGACTATTTTTCACTGCTTAAATGCACTGAGCAATTAAACCAAACTGTCAATTTAAATTTGCCATTTTATGGGGCTTTGAGGGAGATTTAGGCTGGAAATGAGCACACAAGCAAACACACAAAAAATCCCTGCAGTGATAGGTGAAAAATCTACCCATGCTCCAGCAACCACACAAGGGGAAATCAAGGCTCTTAGAGAAGCCAGTGGAGTCCTTTAGCATGATATGGTGTAAAATCCCAGCTGTTCATGTGAAGAGCTTTCTAAGATAGATGTTATGATTCTGAATCTTAACAAGTGTTTCTGGATTTTGCCATTTGAATGACAACAGATTTGTGCTTTAAAAACCCATTAGCATGAGCTAACCTAGAATTAAAAGCATGTTCTTTCAAAATATATTTATTATGGAAAAGAAAAAAGAATAGGCAAAGAAGGGAAGGCAGAGACGGTATGAAATTTCATAAATTTATTTCAACAGGTAGTAATGTAAAGGTGAAATATTAGTCTTGTATCTGTAATTCAAATGACCTTACTACCACATTGGCATCCTGCCAATTTAGTTCTAAAACTAAAATTTCAACACCAATAGTAAAAGATGATGACCTATTAGTCATTACCTCATGGATTTATTTATAACTGCATTCAGTTTTCCAAAAATATGGCAGGCAAAAGGGCAAATCCCATCCTGGGCTGCATCAAACACAGCACAACCAGACAGGCAGCAGAGGTGATCCTCCTGCTGTGCTCAGCCTTGGAGCCCTGTGTGCAGGGCTGGGCCCCACCAGTTAAGAAGGATGGGAAGGTCCTTGAATGTGTGCCAAGGAGAGCAACAAAGCCAGTGAGAGGGCTGGAAGTCGTGTCCTGTGAGGAGCAGCTGAGGGCTCTGGGCTTGTCTGGTGTGGACAGCAGGAGGCTGAGGGGCGACCTCATGGTTCTCTACAGGGAGTGGGAGGTGCTGAGGGTTTCTCTCGGGTGTTCAGTGATAGGACAAGTGGCAATGATCCAAAGCTGCATCAACAGAGGCTCAGTGTTGATATCAGAAAGCATTTCTTTACTGAAAGAGTGGTCAAAGAGTGGAACAAACTTCCTAGAGAGATGGTCAACACCCCAAGCCTGTCACTGTTTAAGAGACATTTGGACAATAGAGTTAATGACATGCTTTAACTTTTGGTCAGCCCTGCAGTGGTCAGGAAGTTGGTCTAGAGGGTTATTGTAAGTCCTCTTTCAACTGATCCATTCTATTCTACTCCATTCCATTCCATTCCATTCCATTCCATTCCATTCCATTCCATTCCATTCCATTCCATTCCATTCCATTCCATTCCATTCTTCTGTCACAAAGAATTTCCATTACACAAAGAGACCTCACAACTGGACAGCCAAAGTGAACAATTTTCTTAAATTTCTAAGTTCATTTCTGCTTTCAGCTGTTTTTCATATGAATGGCTTTCCACTTGGAAAGTGCTAACTTAAGGTTTGCAAGCTCCAAACCTGCAAGAAAGACTGGGGGTTTTTAAGGTGGAGCAGCCTTTGAATTTAAATTGCTCACAGTCCCTGGAGTTAATAGCCTCATTCATCCTCAACCATTTTGGCTGTGGTATCAGAGACAGTATAATGTGATGCATAACACTGAGTCTGCAATACTAATGGGCACCACTATACTGCCCAAGTCATATTTCTCTTTTCCAGCGGTGTTAATAAAGCAACTATGGAAGCTATAAACTGCAAAGGGGGGGAAGTTACAACTGTGCAATGTTTCAGTGAGGAATTTGAGATGACCATAACAGTTCCACAACCCATCAGTCATTTCTATAAAAAGGAAAAAATCAAAATCATGATGATATGTTCTGAAGACTAAAAAATCCTCTCAGTCTTTGGAGTGAGCAGTAACCTTTGAGTTATTGGTAGTTTGTCTACCTGGCAAGTTTATCAACCTGATAAGGCTGAAGACTGAGAAAAGCAGGTTTTAACATATTTAGAGTATTCATTTCTTTATTGACAGGAAGTTCCTCTCTTTCTAGGGCAGAGAGAGACAAGGCTGAGACTCAGTTTGTGCACCAGAGCTGCTGAGCTCTGCCTGGGGCTGGCTCTTCCTCGTGAGTTGCCACATCCAGATAACCTGCAGCTCCTGCCTTGCTCTGCAGTAGTGTTGCTAGGCAGTTGCTAAGGCTGTTTTTGCTCCAGGCTAGATGATCTACCTGTTTACTGCACTAAACTGTGGGATTTAGGGATGGATTATTATCCCAAGCCTGGGTAGAGAACCCTGGCTACTCCTTGTGGATATGCAGAAGGAAACCTGGTTGCTGAGCCCCAGTAAATGTCTTCATAGCCCTAACACATCTCACCTTGGGTGAGAGCCAGGCTGCAGCAGGAGACTTCCAGGACACAGGGAGGGATTTTCCTTGTGGATTTAACTCCTCAGGATGAGGACTTGGATTTCTTCCTCTGAGAGTAGCTGTCACAGGTCAGCATCCGAGTGCAAACACTGGTGTCACGTAATAAAGACCAACTGTTCTTCCTGAGTTTTCCTGGGAGTTATATCTGATTTTGTTGCTCTAATGTTTTATGTAATTATTCTAGTCATACCCAAAGCAGTTTTCCCTTAAATAATAAGAAGAGATCTTTTATGCCACAGAGAGTAGCTCATATTCCTTTATTGATTAACAGCATTTTCTAAACATAATTTAGAGCAGGACCAGGTCAGGTCTATACTCAACCACTGATGACAGTGCTCACCTTTTTATTGCCAAGGCATTGCCCTGGACTTGCATCTACCTTATAGATAGATAAATGGAATGTGCCTATCCCTCAGTCCTGAAGTGCCAGTAGAAGTTGTGATAAAATTTAATCTGGTAACTAGATTCAAGACATCTGGGATTAATTTTCATTTCAAGTTTTGCTGGATATCTATCAAATGAGCCTACCAGGCCAAGTTCTGTGCACTCACAGGTAGCTCACTTAATCCACTGTATGGTTTGGTTCCTCCTCAGTGAAGTAAGGCTAGTACCTTATTACTACCTTAGCAGAGGAGTCAAAAAGCATTACTGAATATGAACTCTTCAGATGTTTGGAGAGCTGTGAGACAGAGAGGAGAGTGTCAATATTTTTTTCCTATTTAGTACGCTGATATTTTCTAAGGAAGTGTTCAGTTATCAAATTTCATTATGGAAGAAATAGTTCACATGGACAAATCATTATTTATCAAATCAGTTCTTTATAGTCCCTTTCTAGGAAGTCTTATTTTACAGAGCTGTCTCTGTTCCATCTCTTAATGTAGTTGATGTCCTGCTTGGTGCTTCATTACTTCCCCCCCACCTCCTCCAACTTTTCAAATTGTTTTCATTTCCCTTGTGAATTATCATGATCTCTGCTGATAGCTGAGAAGATGTAACAAAGCAGAGATGCTTCCTCTTTACCTCAAGCCATGAGTTTGATTTTTTTTTCCTTTCTCTGTGATTGCTACAAAAGTTGATCCAATTAGAAGCAGAGAGAAAGATCAAGCACCTATGTGAAAGGAAGTGAAATGAGCATTCACAAAATCAGTACTTTAGGGGGTTTTGACAGATTTATGTAGGCTCTTTGCATCTGGGCATTGTCTATCTCAGTTTCAAAATGTTTCTTTTACAGAACCCATTGCAGTTGCTTTACTGAGCTTTTTTGGGGCTTGTGAAAAGAGCTGGCTGTCAGAGCTCCAGCTTGCACTCTCCTATAGTAAATACAGGTATAACACCAACCTAGAAGGGATGTGAAGATGTTGCCTTGGCAGTGTTATGCCTGAAGGAAAGCTTAGCATCACAGAAACAATTTTTGACTTGTCCTTATCAGGCTTCAAGTGATGGAGATGGTCACTGGCTGTGAAGCAGATTGGTACCAGTATATCCTGGTGTTGGACATTTCTACTGATGGGCAGATGTGTTTGCTGTCATTCTCTCTGACATAACAGCATCCACATATCACTACCAAAATAATTTTTAGTGTTATGAAGGCAAGAAATTAGTCTTTTGGGAATCAGGCCAATGGCCTTTTGTGCTCTGACCACTGAGAATAACACTGAGTAGTTTCAAAGAGGACAGCAGTAGCCTTAATTTACAGGATTATTGGCCAGTAGCAGCTCTTTAGCATTTGCTGCCCTTGGTGGTGCCAAGGAATAGAACGAGAGGGAACAGGCAGAAACAGATGCACAGAAAATTCCACCTGAATATGAGTAAGAACTTCTTTACTGTGTGGGTGACCATGCACTGCAACAGATTGTCCAGAGAGGGTATGGAGTTCCCCTCACTTGAGATATTCCAGAACTGTCTGGACACAATCCTATGCCTGGGATGACCCTGAGCAGGAGGTTGGACCAGATAACCCACTGTGGTCCCTTCCAACCTGCCCCATTCTGGGATTCTGTGAAACATCAGAGGGATATATCTTTGGGACTTGTTGCATTGCTGGATACATACCAGGTCCGCCTGATGTAGAACTGTTCCTGTTGTTGGACTCTGGATCACCAGATGTGACACGAGTTTCTTTGCTCATGGTTTACAGGTGAGAGTTAGTCTTTCTGCCAACTCCCTTTCTTCTCAAATGCTCTCCACAGACCTTAGAAAGCTTTTTCTTAAGCAGAAGTTTTCTTGGTTTTGTTCCCCCATCCCAGTCACAACTGCCTGTTCCTGTACCAGATTCCATGTCCATCCTACAGATGCATGCTCTCCTAAGTAGTTTTAGCAGGGCTTTGTCTTTGGAGTAAACTACTTGCATTGGGATTTCTTTTGCTTATTACAGAAGTTGGTCTGAAAAAGAGTTCCTGCTTTACTCACTTGTGAAATTATGGGTAAATGAGGAGAAAGCTATAAAAATACATACACGTATGGAAAGCCTAAAGAAAGGGAGTGATTTGGTGGGTGGAAGAAGGGGGAAATTAGGGAGTAATCAAGCACCACTGAGAAATAAGGAATTTAAACTGATTGTTGATTATACCAGAGTAGTTCAACAAAAGAAGCAATAGAAACTCTGCTAATCACAGGCAGATCATATCTGACAAAATGTGAGATAGTGAATAACTTTATTTATCTCCTTGCCTGTTGAGCCAGAATTTATTCTCTCTAAATTAAAGCATAGAAGGTGGGTATGGCAAGAATTATTTTGCTTTGAGCTCCTTATATTAGTCAGAAGAGAGATAAAGACACCCCTAGAGACTGCAAGAACGAGCAAAAAGTGAGCAGTTTCCCCAGTAAATGGGCAGAATATACCCCAAAAAACACTTGTCTCTACATTCACTGTTAGAAGAGCCTAGGAAAATTAGTCATTTTGAGGCACCTACCAGATTAGGGCTGGTATGACCCAGCACCGTTGTATCTCAGGCCCCTACCCATCAGATGTTCCTTTTCCTCATGAGAGTGAAAAATTTTGTTAAAGCTCTTTTCTGGTAAGGTAATTTGAGCATGTTAAGGATGGTTCAGCAAAGCACTTGATTGGACGTCTCAGCCTATCCCTAATTAGCAGAAATCTTGAATTCTTGTACAATCCTAAGCATATCCTGGAAGTTAACTCAGGCACATACCCAGACTACTGAGTGTGCCTGGGGGAAAGCAGGTAAATTGAGCCAGTGTTTCAGTAGCAGGCCATGTAAATGGCCAGAGATACACAATATCTCTGGAAAAAAACAACAGGTGAACCTACAGCAGCAGAATTTCTTCTTTACTCTACAATCACAAAATTACCATTCCTTAATACTTCCTAAAACTTCATCCCTTTTCACTCTGCTACTGTATGGACTTGAGTTTTCTCCATCTTCTTGATACTGGAGCATTTTTCTCTGCATATTCCTGGGGGTTTTGTGCTAAAGAATATTTTGAAATACAGAAGTTTGAAACATCTTTGAGAAAACATCTGTTTCTTTTCACTGCACTTTATTGAACTTGACTGCCTTGTGTTTCACTGTGGGAACAACTGACCCTCTTTTTCCCAGGCTTCTGGAGTTCACTTTTCAAGGGTTGGGAAGTTTCACTAGCATTGGCTTTTTTCCACTTCAGAGCTCCTGGATTTCTGCAGGAGAGAACACAAAGTGTTAATAGTGAAAATTGCTCAGTATTGTCTGGTGTTCTGATGGATGGCAGTATCCTTGCTCTGTGTCTCTTGGTACAGCAAAACACTTCAGCTGAAGAGGTTTTAAAACTCTATTTTGGCTACTTGAATACACGAGTTCTGTGGTAATGAACAGCTTTCTTACCAAGGTCAAATCAGACTAATTGCCACTAAGCAGATTTGTTAGTGAAAACAAGGCTGTATTATTTGATAAGAAAGTAAGGATTGGGGTTATCTTGCATCTAGCTTGTTTTGGTATACATTGAGAATTTGCAGGAAACTGGGAGATTTATTCCTTCTCCTTTTGCCCTTTCCCATCACCCACTGTGGGCACAGTCTGCCTCTGGTAATGCCCAAGGTCCTGCCATCAGCAGTCTCCATTTATACAAGTCATGGTCAGGATCCAGCCCAGTGCTATGAATAGTCCTCAGACAACTGGGTTTCAACCAGATTTTATTGTATTTATGACATTTATTTGTTCCATACCCATACTCTGTCTGGTTGCCTGTTACAAGCACTACAGATACCCTCCACCCTTGGTCTCCCAAGCCTGGCATGTCATTTGCTTTCATAGAAAAAAGTAATTGTCACCTTTATGTGAAACTGCAGAGATTGGCTCTGGAAAGAGGTGAGATGATGGCCAGAACCACATTGGTGCTCCTACAGGTGCTAGAAGTCATGTTTCAGAGTCTTTTTCATTCAACATGGGTTGAAAATGAGTATTAGAGATATGGTTTAGAGGATTCTTTTTTTCCATTTTGGATGATTAAAATCTGAGGTGTTGTTTGTTTTTTCTCTTCTGTTGTTTCTGTAGCTCAGAGTGTCATCCACATCCTGGAAGGAGAGGGTATTTTCACTTGAGTGCTTTTGCAATAGGAGGAATGATGTCCTTGACCTCTCCTGTTCTCTTCCCCTCTATTGTTTAGTTCTGGTCATGTTTTGATCCTTTGTACATTTATATCCACAAAGATGATGTGTGGATCTGAGGTTTCGTGGGCACTTCAGATGAAATGTTTCCATAATTACCTGCAATTGCAGTGAGTACAGGCCCAGCTGGCCTCATCCATCCTGTGTTCCCAGTGTACACACCCACCTGGCAAGAACCAGAGTTACTTTCACAAGTCCCCTTGAGCATCCTTGCTTAAACTCTGCCAGTGCATCCTCAACCTTCATTTCTGATTGGGGATGGCATTCTGGAAGTCTGCTCTGTGTAAATAACTGTGCAGCTTTGCTGTCATTGCCCTTCATGGTGTGTTGTACAAGGGAGTTCCTTACACATTTTCAAACAGTAAAGCCCTTTGACCTGGAGAGGAAAATGAGTGCAGCCTAATTCTTGGAGTATTTGTAGCTAATCACTACATAATTGTCTCAGCTTTAGCTGCCCAGCCAAGCCATCCAAGGAGAGTTGTTTTCATGGCAGGGTTTTAAGTCTGGGATGTTTCTCAAACAGTTTTATTTGATGAAATGAGACAATTCTCAGAAAACAAAAGGCACCAGTCCATTGCTCCTGTGATCCATGTAGCATGAGTGAGTTTGCTTTTGAAATAGATCCTAATCAGCTGACATGACCAGAAAATGTTTATAATTCTGGTTTTCATGGGTGACAGGGCGAGGCTCCATGTGTTGGCACTTTTGTGCAGATCTAACACAGTGGAACACTCTGATGCTCCACCAATCTCTGTTGGTTCCTCTCCTTCAGCTGTTCTGATGCTCATGACAAGGAGAGCTCTCTCAATATATTCCTGTCTTTCCTACCTCTCCTCCCAGCTGAGAAAGTGATTTTTACATAAGAAAGGATCTCTATCTTGCAGAAACCTGTGCTGCAGGCCTATTCTTCTCCCTTTTTGATTTTCTCCTTTTTAATTTGTTTGGGGTTTTATAGAGTAAAGACAATTCTGAATTCAAAGCAGAACCAAACTCACAAGGGTGGGGTAGGGGGTTAGAAAGGCACAGTAAGAATTTATCCAGAGCAAATGAATTTGAGGATCTACCTCAAATGAAGTAAATGAACCTCAGGAATACTATGGAATTAAATCACTGCAAAATTTCTTCAGGCTGAATCATTAAAGGTCTAATTAAAAGAACATTATTTGGCAGTATAGTGTCTCACTACCTTGTAAAATATATTAGGTTGGGACTTCCTTCCTTCCTTCCTTCCTTCCTCCCTTCCTTCCTTCCTTCCTTCCTTCCATCCTTCCTTCCNCACCTTCCGCACCTTCCGCACCTTCTGCACCTTCCTTCCTTCCTATCCCTTAGCAGCCCATACAAAAAAAAGAGATTGTTTTATTTTGAATGCAGAACTGCAGTTTCCAATCTGGGGTTTGCAGACCCTCAGGGTTACTTGTAAGAAGGGGAAAGTATGAAAAGGAACCTTGGAAAGCAAATTGAGGTACTAAATCCCTGCATGATAGCTATGCCCCTGAAAATAAAATTGGACCTTCCCAAAGTAAAATAGCTGGAAGCCACCAGGAAAGAAGGAATTATTACAACAAAAAACATCAGGAGTTTTGGAAGGTCATTATGGTCAAATATATAGTGTAGGTAAACTTCAGAGGAAATCTGTTCAGTGTTAATACAATTTTAGATCAAAGGAATAACATAGTACCTGAGCTGTAGACAGTTAGTGGAATTAAACTTTTGAACCTCTCTCTAAGACTTTCCTGTCATTTTACATAGTCAGGAAAAAAAGGGGTTTTTTCCTTCCCTGCAGTAAATTGACAGAAGTTCACTAATGAATTTGAACCCACATATTAAAGCTCTGACACACCATACTTTTGCTTATGTAGAAACTTTCATTCCAATAGAGCTCAAAATGATTTATGAACATGCATTTCATAGGGCACAGGTGGCATCAGAAGCCACATTTCACACAGCTGTATCTGGTGCAGCCATAAATAACTTAGCAAAAATATTTAGGTTGAATTTTTTAAGAGCTTCACAAACAAGAGATTTGTTTACAAAACACAGCAAAACTGCATGAATATGCCAGGTCTAGAAGTGACAAATTCTTCATCAGGTAAAGGCACAAGGATGCAGAATAAAAATTATTTGCAATTCAAACAGAGAAGCATTATGTAATAAAGCACACAGGTTTTAGTCAGGGAAATCTTTGTGTGCCTGTGCATGCAAAACTGTCCAGCCCTTCTTGGACCAGGCCACCACTGTCCCAGCTGCTTGTGTAAGGCACTGCAATTTAATAGTATTTGCTCTTGAGAAAAGGTCTCACCCTCTTTGCATAGACAGGTTGAAAGGAACACCACCTCCCCAAAAAGATGCAGCTACCCCAGAAAAAAAACTCAGATCATTTCACTGCAAGTATTGCCACACCAGGCAATAGCAGAATCATTGCTTACTTCCTTCCTCCACTTACCCCTAGGAGTGGGCTAAATGCTGGCTATCTTTAGAGCTACAGATTCTAAATCCTTTTGGATTTAAAATCTAAACCCAAGCAAAGTTACCAGCTTTCTGAGGTTGGAGCCTTCATGTCTGATTCTCTCAGACTTTTCTGTATAGTTGTCATATCAACACATTATTTTTTTTCTTTATTTTGCCCAGAGCAGAGATTCTTGTGTAATCATATAACTCAAGGAGCTGGGACTTTAGAAAAATGCTGAATATTATGTTATACTGCTGCAATTTGTCAGAAGAATTGCTTCTCCAAGCTATTGAGATTTACAAGGTTCAGCTAAGATTATCCAGAATAAATTGCCCCTTGACTGACAATCCAAAAGAATAGCTGCATGATTAGTATTTTGGGACAACCTCAAAGTAGGATTTCCTCTCCTTTGCTCCTGCCCCTGCATGCAGCCTCACTCAGCTCTATGCAGCAATCACTTAATTTCTTTACAGAGATTCTCCCCAGCCACCAGCTGGTTTCACAGGGGCTGTGGGAGCACAGTTGTCTGCAGCAGTTGAAATGTGTGCAATAAAATAAAAACTGGGTTTTTCTGAAGTACATTCTCAGTAGTTGTACACAGTGATCACCTTTGGTTCTTTTCTATACCCTCAATACCTGCGTTAGCAGAGCCTAATTTGGAACTGGGGAGTGGTTGCAGAGGGGTCTATTGGAGCCAAACCTCTGGCACTGCAGTGCCAGGGGACATCATACAGGACCACTTCCACTCTGTGTTAACCATCTTTTATCCTGTCAGAGCAGCACCTAACCCTTCATGTAATGGAAAACCAGCCTCTTCCTATGCGATCCCAGCACTGTTTCCAGCTGAGGGCTTGGCCCACCCTCCCCACCCAGAGCCCCACTGAGCAGACAGAGAGGGCCCAGTGGGTCCCTCCTGCCAACGTGGGGAGCCTCATCAATCTGCAGACATTCATTTAATTGCCTGCCAGGACCTCTGCATTTCCAGAGGGGAGGATTTATATCCAGAGAGTGCTCGTGTCACTGCAGTGGGGAGCCAAGACTTGTCAAATCCGCTGCCGGCTGCTGGTGACTCACGAGATGCCCAAAACAAGCAGCTGAACTTTCTTTTTCCTCTGTTTCTGTTTTCAAAGAAACCACTTCTCAGCTGCACACCAGGGGGCTGTTGTGAGTTTGAATTAATTTGAGGCTTCCAAATTAAAATTGCTGCAATACAGCAATTCATTTCACCCTGTGAGGAACATCTCAGATCCGCTGACTCTTCCTGTGGAGGCACCTGTTTCTCCCCAAAGCCAGCTCAGCTAACAAGCTTAGGCATTTCACTGACTCTGATGAGCTCTCTCTGAGTGTTAACTCTTCTCTTTGCAGGTCTTAGGACCCCACAGGCAGGAAACAGGATCCTAACTTGCATCACATGGGAAGATAACTGAATATTGTGAGCAAACCCTATTTTCAGCAAGCACAGGCCTGCTGCTGTTATATTTATGCTCTGGCTTAAAAACATTCAATTGAGGATGTCATTAGGGGGTTAATGGAAGCATTGTACTTAGAAAGTCTCTCTGTAAGCCAGGCTAGCCTCCTTACCTTACTGTGTGATCAAACTCATTATTTTCCAGCTCCTGCTGGGATTGTAAACAGTCAGATTGGAGCAAATGAGCTGCGGATGTATTTATATCAGGACAATAACATGAGGGGGTTGGAATGGCATGCTATGGCCTGCTCAAGAAATAATGTAATTAAATTATTGTTTACTGAAAGAAAACTGGCACTTCTGAGCAGATGATATTTTTAAGCTTTCTTGAAAAGAAACTTGAGTCTGGAGCATCCTTTAAAAACAGAAATTACAGGTCAAACACTGGAGGAGAAAGCAAGAACAGAGGAATTTCAGAGGAATTTCATCTCCAGAACTTCATTAACAGCACATACACATTACACATATGATTACTCCTTGTGTTTGTGCAGATCTTAGGCAGAATGAGACAATCTGTACTACCAAGGCATCCATCACTTAAGGTTGTGTGAGCAACTATGAAACCCACAATTTCCCAACCTTCAGGAGACTGAGTGTGCCTGAACTTGACATAAAAACTGGGTGCAAGATGTCAAAATAGTGTCTCCATTTTATGAATGAGGGAATGCTTTGCTCAAGGTCTTTTTGGTTTTGTTTTTCTTTCATTTGGGGATGACTGGAGTGGAGCAGGGGAACATTGGACTTCTGGGGAAGGGGGAATAATTTTATTTCAGTTTACTGTCTGTATGTAAACAACTAGTGACATTTGAGATGACCCAAAGTATCTGTATGGGATGGTAAGTAGGACACAGAGAAAATCTCCCATTACAGACCATATCTGTGCAAATAAACCAAGGCCTAGATCTCCAGAAATGATAAGGGGAAATGCAGGCACCTTGCCTACACATAGGTGTATACACAGGAGCACAGCCTGTGCTAAGTCTCAGACTTAACCCTGCCTTGATGCTTGTATTTTGTCTGGGATTATGATTTCAAAGAAAGATTGATCACCTTCATGCACACAATTCTCCTAGCAGCTGGGTTACTACTGTGACCAGGTAAATAGAGCTGAGTGACTTTCATGGGCTCCTCCTCACTGCCAGTTCTCCTCTTTTAGTGCTGTCACGACACAGGAGAGATGTGCTGTGACCACGCTTGAACACTGTGCAACTGTTCAGTTTTCCTATTTTTGCTTCTCTACAACATCCTAGACAATCTCTCCCACCGTGGATGCCAACCCCCAAACATTTGACAGCTTTATCCTGTGGCATTTAGACTGAACTGAAACATGTGCAAAGCTTGGCTGGTCTCCAGAGGCAAAGTAGAGAGCCACCTCCACCACCATGGGCTGTTTGCATCTTGTTCCTCTTTCAGGAGAAACTTGGAGGCCACAAAAAAACATGTAGTCTGCTATGCAATTGCTGTGCCACAGCTTGTGCAGCCCAAACCACTCAGCCCTGCTGTGCCTGTAGCAGCTGGGATTCTATATTCTGTTTCTTCATCATGACTGTGGTCTAAAACAGGATCACCTCCTATTACAACGTCACCCCTACTATCTCTTGACCTTTTTCTCTTCTCAGAAAACATTTGGATGTGCCCTTTTTTTTTTTCCCCAAATCTCTTTGATTATCCCTCCAGTTTTCATGCTCAGGTTGTGTTTTACTCCTCAGAGTGGAGAGACCCAACACTGCTAACACAGCAGTTTTGTATGTTGGAAGAGTGCAGAGAGTAGACTGGAACACATGTTACACTCTCAGTGTTGCTCCTATACAGCTCCCCCTCTGTTTCTGGAAAAATACCCCCTGGATGGATCACGAATTTGAGCCAGCAAGACACTTCTTTGATACCTCTTTCCCAGAGTAGTGTGTATTCAGATAGGTCATTCAGATAGGTGGTTCACCTGAAAAATGGCATGGGAAAAAGTTTTGCACTTCTCAAATTCCAGACAGTATGCATTGTAAGGAGATGTACCAGAGGTTAATGCCTTTTCCCCCACCTCAACTGAGTTCCTACCTCACACCTTGACCTGGAAATTACCACTCTGGCAGGGCTGGTGGAAAAGATGTGGGATAAACTCCTGTCCTGTTTCTGTCAAAATGACCCACACTAGAAAAGACATCCCAGTCATCCTGAGCAATCTAACACCTTTCAGCTTTTCTTCCCAAAATGAAAGCAGGTATTATCAACTGGATAAATCACAGCAGTGGTTGAGAATAGTTTGGTCAGGTTCAGAGGTGTGGTTTGATCCTCAAGTCTGTTCCCATTAGAGAAGGAGGTGGGAAAAGACTGTGAAGTGGTAGTGGTTTAACCTCAGCCAGCAGCCTGGCCCCACTTGCTCACTCCCCCACCAGACTGGGAGAGAGTCAGAACAGTAGGAGCTGGAAAACTCGTGGGTTTGATAAAGACAGTTTAAAAGGGAAAGAAAAAGCCAACAACACAAGCAAAGAAAACCAGGCATTAATTCTCTCTTTCCCACAGTCAGGCAGGTGTTCAGACATCTCCAGGAGAACAGGGCCTCATCACATGTAACGGGGACTTGGGAAGGCAAATGTGATCACTCCAAATGTGATCGTTCCAAATGTGCCCCCTTCCTCCTCCTTCCCCCCACTTTATATACTGAGCATAATGCCACACAGTCTGGAATGTCCCTTGAGTCAGTTGGGGTCACCTGTCCTGGCTGTGTCTCCCCCCAGCCTCCCCTGTACCCCCAATTTCCTCCCCAGAGTGGCCGTATGAGAAACAGAAAAGGCCTTGGCTCTGTGTAAGCCCTGCTCAGCAATAACAAAAACATCTCTGTATTATCAACCCTGTGCTCAGCACAAATCCAGAACACAGCCCCACACCAGCCACTGTGAGGAAAATTATCTCCAGCCCAGATGAAACCAGCACAGAAGACAAAATGGGAGAATCTCCCAATGAAAAGCTCCTACCAGTGGAAGATGATTACACTGAATTTCAGAGAGATGTCAACAAGTATAAAGCAGTTTGGTTAAAAAAAGCCATTTCACTCTTAAACTAGAACAGAGCTGCTCTCCTTTATGTACCAGGGAAGACATGTAAAAATCAGCTTTTAGGTTTTTCTCTTTTTGAGCACTACTAAAGAGGTTTCACAGAATGCCAAAATGGGGTAGAATATTCCATTTCTGGTTCATCTTTCAAATGGAAACTTGCATGTTTCCATAATCGAATTCCTTCATTTTTAAGTGAAGAAAGAATCTGTCTGACCAGGACTATAATCAAATCCTATAATGACAAGAAGGCTCAAAATGTCATCTTGCATCCGTGGAAGTACTCTGTGTATTTTGGTTTTCCAGAACTTATTTTTTAGAAAAAAATCATATTTTATTTTTCACTAAATTCTGAGAAGGAATATCCAGCATAGTACTCCCAGTTTAAAAGAAAAAGTAGGGAAAAAAGCTGTCCTGTCCTATATAATCAAAGTGCACTTAATAAATGGAACATCGTAGATAATTTATTTTGTTTCTAAATTGATACTTTGGGCTAAGTTTTCAGAGAATGCTTGATTCACTATCAGAAACTGAAACAGGACCACAAGTCCTGACTCTCAACCCCATCTCAGATTCAAGGGAGCCAGAACTGTCCCTGAGGAAAAGTTAAATTAAAATTAATTTCTAATGTGTTCCAAAGGCCACAATTCTGTGGCTCTCTTCATCACTGGATTATTCCTGATGATCTATTCCAATTTGGAACAGAGACAAGATGACAATTATGCTTCCTAACAAGTCTTGAAATAACCCATCAGCTTTGAGGTACTATAAGAAAATTCTCTTTTCACATATTATTACTGGCTGAGAACACTGGGTTCTAATCCCATTTCTCTGCAAGCATCCCTTTGCACCAAATTCCAATTTCTTATTTAATTAGTGAGCACAGAGCCACAAAAAGAAAAAAAAAAAGTAAATACATAACAGAGGAAGCTATTGGATCCAGTATGGAAACAAAATTCCAAGAACACTAGGAGAGACATCTAGGAGAACACTAGGAGAACACCATATTCTTTGTCCCAGAATCTTGAAAAAGTGGCATATTAATTGTCAAATGAGTGTTTTCAGTGAATCTATCAGACTGATAGAGGAATGGGCAGCATGTTACCTGCAGTCAAATGGTGAGAAGCTGGTCTGTGCAGACACCAGCTGGCACTCTGGCCTCAGGAGCAGACAGGGCTGAAAGAGTTTCTTTTGTTTAAAAGGCAGATGTAAACAGAAAATGTAAGGTGAATATGAAAGAGCAAATGCACTTGTATTTTTTGTCCTGGGGAAGGGGAAGTATTGCTAAGATGCTAAGATCTAAAATGCTGCAGACCTGTGGGGTTTTTATTTGAAGTCCATGGAATACTTGTAGAAATTGAACAAAAGGCAAGTCAGAAAATCAGCTTTGCCTTCCAGAGGCCTGCAGGCACTTGAAAAGGATCTCAAATTTCATTCAAAAATTTCCAGAAAGATAGAGACTGAGAAAGCTGCAGCCCGTATCTATATATGAATCTGGCCATCCATGTTCAGAGCAGAGAAGTTCAAACTAGATCAGGTGCAGAGGTGGACCACAGGATAATGGCAAAACAGAGAGATTATTTTCTTATGAGAAGAGACACTGAGTCAGCTTGTTTAACTTCAGCAAAGTGGAGGCTGCAGAAATATATGTTGTCTGTCAATACATCAGTGTGTGAGCACTGGGGAGGCAAACACAATTGTTAGCAGACAGGACAGTGCTGGCAGAACCAAATGGGAATATATTGCTCATGATTATTATAGGCTGAAAACAAGAAGGGTTATGGCTAGCTGAGTAAGATTATGTGATGTTCTTGCATCAGAAGCACCAGAGGAGAGATGATCACAGCAATGGAGATGCAGTCTGACCTGCTTTTGCACAAGATTATGTGACATCCCATGGTGGGAGGGGTGTAAAGGATTGATTTCCCTCAGATGCTTTATTTTTCTGTAATTTACCTCACTTCTCACTGGTCTTTTAATCCCATAACCTGTCAGATTGAAAAATCCCAGTAACATCAGGGTTAAGAAATTTCCTAATCAGTTTAGAAGCAGGAAAACAGGGCTAAACCCTGTCACTAGAATGCCTTGGACATTGGTAGATGTCACAGACTATGTAGGTGAGGCCTCCCAATACTGTTAGACTTGTTATACATTCAAGACACCAGAAATCCTAAAGAGATGTAATTATTCAGCCAGAACCATCAGGCTGGAGTTATGTTTGGTGCAGGGGGCAGAATAAACAGCAGACTAGGTAATGGGCAGTTCACCAGTGTCCTTCCCTGCATTTTTTTAATATTATTGACAACAGAAGGGTCCATTGTTAGAGGTAGCAGAATCATTATATTAAAGCAAGTGTTCATTAATGCAACAGGACAACTTAATGCTAGAGAGATAACAGTGACAGAACATACAGCTTAGTTGAATATGTGCTTTTAAGATCTCTTCAGTCTCTCTTCACTCGAAAAATTAATTCATTAGAGATGTCAAATTTTGAAACATTAGTGAAAATCAGCAGGAACTTCACAAGCTTTCAGGAGACAAACAACAAGCTTTTATTTGCCATGTTGTGACCTAATCTGTTAATGAAACAAAAAGTGTTGTTGTGTGGCTCCTTGTAATACATGAAAGAATATTCTGCAGTCCCCCTCACAGTCCTCCTTTTTGGGAGGTGTTTGCTTTTAGGAGTCTGATTTGCCAAACAGCTATATGGTGACATGGTTTGTTCACAAGATATGTTCCCTCCTTGTTACCATAAATTCTGAGAGTTTTTCTGGGATAAAAATAGAGATTAGTCTTGCTTTACAAGATCCTCTAGAATCATACAGAGTCAGGTAACTCTGGGTGAATACTCTGCAGGTTTCCTTTCTCTAGGGGTCAGCAGTAGAATTTATAACGGGGTTTTAATTTGAAGCCATTCATTATTTCAGCTCTCTTTCAATTGCCTCTTTTCATATTTTGTTGCCTTGTCTTTCCTAATGCAGCCTAACACCATCCTTGTGGTTGCCCAGCACAGAGCACTGAACAGATGTTTCCTTTGAGCTGTGCTCAGCCATATCTAGGCCCTTTCCCTCAGTAATTACAGCTAATTCTAGCAATCCTTAGTGAATATTAATAGTGGAACTGGTTCCATCAAACATCCATAACATTACACTGAATGCTCTTTCACAATGCAGTGCTCAGTTACGCAGATGCATTACATCATCCTGAAGTTGCACGTACTTTTCTCTGTGCTTAATTAGATTGAAAAAGAGTGCCTGGAGGAATGGGGGAATGGGCTCTGGCTTCCCATAAATCCCTAAAGCATATTATACCTCACACTCAGAAATGTCTTTCTCCCTAATGTTCCCCTCTGATTTTTTGGTATTTCCCACATTTATCATCTAACATGCTAGAAAGGAGCTGGTTGCCTTAAAATATAAAAAGGTTTTCCCTCCTGTACCCTGCTCAGTTTCTCCTGTTTGATCCTGCAGTAAAAATGCAGATCTGCCATCATTACAGTCAGGCCAAAATACTGCCTATAACTATGTCATTGACTGTCATCATCACAGGCTTAGCCTGTGACTTCATCCCCGGGCCAGGGAGGGGAGTGGAATGGGAAGCAAAGGAGAATGGCTGTGATTAAGTACAAATCACCAGAGCAATTGGAGAACGTGACCAGACTGTAAAAAGCACATGGAGACATCTCTCAGTCTGGTGAATTCACAGGGTTTTTTCCTACTTACAAAAGCCTATTTTCAATGTTTGCCACCTTTGTGGCTCCTACTCTGTTTAAGGGAGGTTGGCTGGGCACAAAGGAAAGCTACAAAGGCAAAGAGCCTGGTCTTTGTACCCAGCAGCTGTAGTACTGCACCCATGGAGGAGGGCAGAGAGGCAATCCTCTGAAGCACTTGGTGCTCCCTGAAACCAGCAGGAGTCTCTGTCTGCCCTCTGACTTAGGCAAGCAGCTCTTACAGATCTCTCTTTATTGACTGATTTATTCAAAGAAATCTCTGATGCATTCTTGTTGGCTTCTGTTATCAAAACAGGCACTCAAGAAGACATGGTTCTCTTGCAGTCATGCAGAAATTTGCCCTATAAAGCTGGAATAGTAATAATTAGCCCTCTAGGTAATTGTCCATACCTTGCAGTCAGTCATTAAACAAGACTGAACACTGCACAAAGTCTTGTGAAAATGGGACTTTTCTTAACACAATAAAAATTTGACTAATGATGTTTCAGATCAAACAAGGAAAGACTTACTGTAAAGGATGGGAAAGAAGCTAAGGAATTATATATTGCAGGGATGTCAAGCTGTCCAGTGTCTCTGCAAAATGTTACATGCAACAATTTGGGCAACATTTTGGGTACCATGAATATCAAGGTCATTGTTTCTCTTTATGAAACATGCAACCAGTGCCAAGTTCAGTCCTCATTAAATGACATAACTGCTCAAGGATGCAGTTGCTCCTGCAAAAAGAGAAGTAAGCCCAGTGGCCCAATATTGTCCAGCAAAGTTCATGCAGCTACATTCAACTTGCATTCATTATGTTATGGGTTTGGCTTTCTCATAAATATTAATATTAATCCTTTAGCACCTTTTGTCTAAGGATCCCAAAGCAGTTGACAAGTATGAATTACCAAAGCTTTGCAACACCCAGCAGAGGAGGGTAAGTCCTTCATTCTTTTAGCACTCAGGCATAAAATGGCAAAGTGAGGTTAACTGGCAGGTCTGGGGTCAGGCACTGAGTCAGATTGGGAGCTGGAAAGTGGTACCCAGGAGTTACTGTTCTGCTGCTGCTGCTGAATACACACAGGAGGACACTGGGGAGTTGCCTGAACGTTGTTTGCTACAGCTGGTGCTGAGTCTCACAATCCCTTATCTCCAGGCATGCTGCCCTCAGGAGCTGAAGCACAAACACACTCTCAGCCCATATGCTCAGATGCTGGGAATACCCCAGAGAGCTCCTACAGGTGCTGTGAAGAGGATTCCTCCGGGCTGATGAATGATTTTAAACAGTGTGTGAGCTCAGTATGGAAGGGAAATAGGCAGGAGTCCTTTTTCCAGCAACTTCTTTAGCTTCTGTTTCCACAGTCCTTCCAGTTAGGAAAAGGCATAAGGATTTTTTGTTTGTTTTGTTGATTTAGTTTTGGTTTTGATTATTTTTTAGATATCCTGCATTGGTAACAACGACATTGTTATGTTTCCTGATTTCACGTTGCTGAAACTGCAATCATTTAATTGGTCTGCACTCATTTCATTGGTAGTTAAATCACAGGGCTTCCATTTCACAGATGAGTAAATGGAAGCTAAGAAAGTGCATCTGTGATAGAACTAAGAACCAGAAATTCTTTACTGACACTGGAAAAATTTCCTTTTGTGACTAGAGGGAAGTTTTACATATGTACATGTTAAAAATTTAGATTAATCTGCTGAGATATTACCCTGTAGACTGACATTAAAGACAATGTCTAAACCAGAGAACAATAAAGATCATTACCATAATTTCCAGCCTAGGCAAAGCTATTACCAAAGCCAAAGCTATGGCTGGAATCACTACTGGTACTATGGTTGAGAAGTTTCTGCTCTAAGCTAGAATATTTTATTTCACAGCTGTAGAGGCCACTTACCCAGCCCAGCTGATACCTGTTATACAATGATGCACTGATTGCTTTGGCTTAAGCAACTGTTTAAACCTCTGGTCTGATTTTTGGCCACAGTAAAATAACCTTCATCTACCAGTTTTTTTCTCAGTGTAAGTGGAATTTTTCCTGTCCCACATATTCACTAAGCAGTGCTGCTTTCCTGCTCCTGTCAGATGCCCACTGGCCATGGATCTTCCACTCTGTGTCATCCCAAAATAAATTCTGCCCGAGTGAGCTATAAATCAGTGGATGGTCTCTGAGGCACAGTGGCTCTGTGTTGCTCAGCCTACACTGATACAATGGAGGGCACAGTGCCACAATCCAGCTGTTGAGATATGAATAACCGACAAGGAATTATGTACAGACAAATTTAAATACTGCTGACTTAGGGGAAATAAAATCACTGAAGCACTGAGCGATGCTGGCAGGCTTGAAGCCAAAATCACATTTGCTTTTGTTCTGCTCTGACATGGGGAATAATTGGGTTACAGTGACGACACAGAAATAACCTTTTTTTTTAAGGTGAAGAACACAGAAACACTTCTGACAGAGGTCAGTAGCATGTTAACAACACTAATTGTTCATCAAGAACCAGATAGAATTACAGAATCATTGAATATGCTGGGTTGGAAGGGACCCATCAGCATCATCGAATACAGCTCCTGGCCTTGCACAGGAGACCCCAGGAGTCACACCCTGTGCCTGAGAGCATTGTCCAAGTGCTTCTTGGACTCTCTCAGGCTTGGTGCTGTGACCACTTCCCTGGGGGGCCTGTTCTAGTCCTCAAACACGCCCTGGGTGAAAAACTACTTGCTAATATGCAGCCTAAACCTTCCCTGGCACAGCTTGAGACACACCAGTCCTGTCACTGGTCACCAGAGAGAAAAGGTCAGTGTCTTCCCCTCCTTTTCCCCTCATGAGGAATTTGTAACTGCAATGTCTCCCCTCAGTCTCCTCTCCTCCAGGCTGAACAATCCAAATGATCTCATGGCTTCCTCTCCACATCTGTCATGTAGTCCCTCCTTCAGCATCTTAATAGTCCCCCCTTGGGTACTCTCTAATAACTCAATATATTCGTATTGTGGTGCCCAATACTTGAGGTGAGGCCACCCCAATGCAGAGCAGAGCAGAGCAGGACAATCCCCTCCCTTGCCCCGCTGGCCACGCTGTGCCTGATGTCACTGAGAACAGGGATGTCCCTCCTGGCTGCCAGGGCACTGCTGGCTCGTGTTCAACTTTCCCCAGACCAGGACCCCCAGGTCCTTCCTGCAGTGCTGCTCCCCAGCCTCTCATTCCCAGTCTGTCCACACAGCCAGGGGTGCCCCTGACTCTGACTGTGGCTCTGACTGGCCTTCCAGACACTCAGCCTCTATCATTACAGCAGGGGTCATCACAGTTTACTCCAGTAAGGTACTAACAACAAAAACAAATCCTCTACAATGAGTGTCCAAATATTTTTTTTTTTCTTTTTGGTTTTAGCTTTGGGTTAAGTAGCAAAGAAAACAGCAAAACATCCATAATGTATAAATTGGTTTATCAGTGATTGTTGCCCCAAACTTTCTGAGGGAAATATGGACTGAAAGGACTTCCCCCCACCTTGAGGAGCACATGGATGAGGGTGGGACTGTGGTTGGTTGGTCCCACAGCCCTCTGGGCTGCTCCTCCTGCCTCTCCCTTCTCCCTGCCCCAGGACAGGCCATTCCCTGGGCTGCAGCCCTTCAGTGGGGAGCTGTGCAGCACAGACAGCTGGCACAGCTCCCTGGGATAAGCAGGAGAGCAACAGATGGCTGAGACAGAAAACTGGGCTGAGACTGGAAAGGAATTTCAGCATTTCAAAGCCTTTGGCCTTTACAGTGCTAGGAATGGATTTGGAGGATAGTTGCAAATTTAATTTTGGATGTCTGGTTTGGGGACTCTCAGTTTTGCCCATCTCACATAGCACCAGGCACTGTCTGCAGGAGCCAAGGCAGGTCCAGCTGTATCATCACTTGGAGCCAATCCACCGCTGCAAGTGACAACTTCCAAGGATTTCACTTTGACATTTACTTGTCTCATGCTATCTTACCATTAACACTCTTCTGGAGCCTCCTTAAGAGATACACAGGACACCAAAAACACCTGTTTCAGCCATAAAATTTCATTAGCCAAGGATGAGTTTCTGCCATTGGGCACCATTGTTCATTTCTTTATGCCTACACCGTGCCCTTGGCTCTCCAGCCTGTCAGACTGAGTGGCTCATGCTGGGCTGGTGGCACTGCTTTTACCCTTGTGAGTGCTTGCAGAAGGTGTTGAATTCCTACCTTCCTCTGCACAACTATTATTTATTAATGTATTAGACCTTCACTCACTACATATTCTTGGATTTAGCTTGCAGTGAGACACACAGATATTCAGCCTCTTCAGCTAACCACCAAAAGTCAATAAAATGCTGTAACCTGAGGAAGGAAAGTTGCACATTCAAGGGTCTGAATCAGTCCACCCGAAACCACAGTGGTGTATCTTTCCCAGCAGGATTGGAATGGTGATTATCCCGAGAGAACTGGTAGGTAAGGGCAGACTTCATCCTTTTAAGTGTTTAATCTCTCAGAGCCAGAAGGCTGTGTATTAAAATGATTGATAAATGGATAAATATTTAAAGCAGACTAGGAAGGATTCATTTAGATGCTTTGAAAGTGGTAGCAATGTTTTGCTAAGATGAGAAAGGCGTTGCTGGAGAGATACCTTGGGTTTGGTTGGGATTTTTTTTCTCCAGGAAAATGGTTTGGTTTGGTTTGGTTTTTTTTTAATTTTGTTTTGGTTTTTGGTTTTTGGGTTGTTGTTTTTTTTGTCTAGGACAAACTCTGCATCTCTTTGTAGTGCAAAGTACAGTGTGTCCTCAGGGTGGGAAGGCACAAGCAAGAGATTTAAAAAAAAAACAGTGGACAGTTAACGAGATAAATTTCAAGGTCTTTTGGTACTGAAAAGCCTTAGAGGCAAAAAAAACCCCTTAAACTGTCTTTTGTGTACATCTCAGGAGAATGTTTTCTCCTTTGGTGTGTTGAATCTGTGTGTTTACTCATGTATTAAAATTGCTGCTTGGTCTGCAGTGTAAAGATAACATAAAATTAATCCTAAATGCCAGATATAGGTTTACAGGCTGAGATGCTCTCTAGAGCTGTCATCACTTCTGGGTTGTGCTTGTGATGGGATGTAATGTTTTATGCTCTGCAGCTTCTGGACAAAGCCAAGGCTAAAGGGATTTAGAGAAACCAACCGACAGATTCAGGCTAGGAGACTGCACACACGGCGAGTAATGAGGAATTGCCAAGGAAGAGAAATGTCCAGAGGAATGGGATTAAAAATGTAGGTTATCACCTTGCAAAGTTTATCTTGCCTTGCTGTGCTAAAACCTTGGCCATGGACTGGAGCTCATGGGGACTTGGGGACTGACGTCAGTGGGTCCCAGACTGTCATGAAGAAGAGGAGGGGGAACAAGTCACAGCTCTTAGGGAGGCAGAAACTGATCTCATTCCTTCAGCAAAGTCCCAGCAGCCACTGTACACTAGATGAAGTTGTTTACCTCTGTATTCATAGTGCCAAAATCACTTTGGTGGGGTGGAGAGAGGTCAATCTTGGAACACAATGGCACCCAAGGGTGGCTGTCTTTAATGAGGTCCTACATAACCAAAAGTAACTCAACTTCCCTTGTGATGATATTACCTGAGAGGTTGTTGCCAGTGTCCCCCTTTACATACTCATGTTCTGGGAGTCTGCAGCACTGGAGACATGAACCTCTGCCCAAGGAGATCTCTGCTTTGTCTGATGTGTCATGTCACATGTCCCAGAGATGATTCTTACCCCACATCTCAGGAGGATAATTGGTCCTGGAAGTGGTTCAGGAGCTGTGGTCATCAATGTGTTGGTGAGCACCATTTGGGCCATGCACCATTTGGGGAGGGCACAGCAGGGGAGAGGGGTCATTTCCCTTACTGTGCATTCACCTCCTCCTTGTGCTCTGAGCCAGTGGCTGCTTTATGGCAGAGTTTCATTTGTGATTAATGAGCTATTATCAGCTTTGTTAGAAAATCCACCATGGTTGTCACCAAATAACATTCATCTCATACTCAATTCCTGCTTTTGGCAGTCAGACATTTGGCTGAAATCAGACATTAAGGTGGAAATATGGGAAAGCAATGGATGGCTTCCATTTAGGTTGCAAAGAGTCCAGTTGCTCTGTGAAAGCACACCTGTGTGTGCTTGGTATTGATAGCATTAGTGCAAGGTAATTAATATTCCAAGATTGCAAACCTGCTTCAGATTAAATAATATGCCTTGCAAAAGAAATTACCAAGAAGTTGTTTCTTAATAACACTGAACAGGCATGTATTTTCTTAATGAATTTGAGTACTAGCCTCACAGTTCAGGACTGTCTCAACAAGCCTCCTTTAATTAAAGTTTTGTTAGCACAAATGGTCCTTGAAATTTACAGAAAATATTGGACCCAAAACTTTTGTAAATTTATACTTCCTGGAGTTTCCTTCAGCTAAACTCTGGATTTGTGCTGCATGCTGTGGTTACCTGCATAACTCAGGAAAAGCAGCTCTAGGCGTGGTCTGATATCACCCAGGAGAATTGTGAAGGTAGCAGAGTTAATTTACTGGTTTATTGTTAACACAGCTCCAATAGAAACCTCATAATAGAAATGTTACCTCTCTTGTTTTGGATCCTGCCTCTGTGGAGTATTTCAGAATTATGGGAATCACGAGACCACTGCCAGACTGCACTGAGAGGCTATACATGAAGTTACCCCTCAGCTCTCTGTCTGCAAGAATAAATTACAGAGGCACAGTGCTGTAAGTATGCTTGCAGACAGACATCAGACTGATACAGAAAGTAAAGAAAGTCATAATTTTAAGAAATGTGATTGGAGTCAACCAGCTTCTTCTAATTGTTTTATAGTCAACTGTGTGGACAATATCTCTAACTCATAAGATAGAAAAGTGTAACTGTAAAGCTTCAGGCCTGTATTTGTGTGGGATGAAAATTTCAGTTCCTGCTTGAGGTCTCTTCCTCGTCATCAGCAAACAAACAGCAGGCAGGTGAAGTAACCTCCTGCCCTGTATTTGTCAGTCTGTGGAAAGCATCAGGGCACACAGCACAAGGAGGTGAGATAGGTCTTCACCAGCAGTAGGGTTTAGATGTTTTGGACATGGATGTGTTGAATAAATGCAATTGTTTCATTTTGGCACCAGGCTCCATAGAAGCCATTGGCTCACTCTGAATGTAGACCTATCTGCTGGCTGTACACCACTCTTCTGTCCTGTTCTTCCTTCCTTCCATCGTTATGTGCAAGACAGCAGAGATCTTACTCAGCTTGAAACTTCTCACCACAAATATTTGCATTAAAGAGGATTGCAGAGATAGAATGACACTGAGCTTGCATAAGGATGCCTGCCACTTTCTGGCTTTAAATAGTTTTCAGGTCCCCTTAGCAACTGGGTTTTGAATGTGCAACAAAGTGCTTTTCATGAGTGCTAATCATCAGACATTGGTGCCCATGGTGGAGAGTTAACATTAGTGCCCTCTTCATGCTGCAGCTGTTATTCAGAGATTTGCTCACATTATATGATTAGATCAAATGATCCTCTCTTTAACATTTCCTTTAGGGTGAATGGAGGGATTTACTTAAGAAATAATTTTGTTGTTTATTTTTCCCTTGGTTTGCTCCAGCTTTGAAAACAGGCACAGTTTCAAATCAGCACTGATACTGATGGAAAACTTTACTCCATTAGTTTGCAGTGGGATGCCATCCCACAAACCCCTGAAATGATCCTCATTTTTATTGT
Organism: Notiomystis cincta; assembly: GCA_013398075.1. NCBI lineage: Eukaryota > Metazoa > Chordata > Aves > Passeriformes > Notiomystidae > Notiomystis > Notiomystis cincta. Next base: position 316,575 of record VZRX01008238.1, read on the forward strand.
TTATTGAATCACTGCATTTTAAATTAACATTAAGCTTCATCCACTTATAAGTAGCCCTTTTCAGCAGCTAGTGGCCTCCTTTGTTGTTACTTCATGGTAAAACCTCCACTGCGTTGCCAGATAATTTGATCCAGAGCTTGATTTTGCCAAAAATAGCCTGAAACCTCTTATTTTTCTAAGACTTCTCTCTCTCCAGTTTAAGGTAAAATATTCTTTCTAATCTTTAACTGTAAGTTGTCTTCTAGAACAACAACTGTGGATTTTTTTAAAAGAATTAGTTAATGGAGGCAGAGAGGAAAGAGTACACTATTATTTCATATTCTCCAGAAAGGGGCAATGAAGCATCTCAGGTTTTTAACCTTGACTTTGAAATAGCATTTCAATTCTGCAAAGACAGTAGGTTTTAAAGTCTGCTCATCTCTGGCTGAGTGGGAGAAGGAATCTTGTCATTCATGATGGCTGATAACTCGCTTGCCAGATCAAAATTAAGAATAACCTTTCACCAGCAGCTCTAGCACAGACATCATCCTTTCTGACTTCTCAGTGGGTACCAATGAGATTACAGCCAGATTGCACGTGACAAACCAAAAATATCCCCAGCAGTCTGTTAAAATTTAACTCCCCCAAAAGATTACATCCTCACAAGCTCTGCAGCCTGGTGTAGTTCAGCTGATCAATGGGAGCTGAATCATATGCTTTATTTTTTTCAAAGTTTTCTCAGAAATCTCAATCGAGAAGGAATTTTTGCTGCAAACAGGGAATGATGTATCATGATGTAACATCCAGCACAGATTGCACAGTAAAGTCTTTGCAGGATTAAAGCCCCAGGCCTTCAGAACTGACACTGTAAAATTCAACACTAATTCTTCTAATAAAACCTTAGCTAAATCCTGTCTGTTTCCCTTCCCTGAGCCTTTCATTGCTCTAGCAGGTTTCTCCTGTTCTGTTGGAAACCACATAAAACTACAGCATTAGCTGAAGGCACCTCAATTTATCACCTATATTCCAAGCCATTACAATGAAAAGGGCTGTTTTACAGTTATAAGGTCTCTCTTTAAGGCTTTCTCCATTCACCACAGACATTCACTCAGAATTGGTGGAGTAAGAATTCCTGAGCTGACAGCAGATAGGTTAAAAAAAAGGAAATATCAAAGAAGAATAATCAACAACTTTGAACATCTTGATTTCAGTGCACAGTGACAGAAGGTTAGGGCCATCTTCCCCAAAGAGGGAAATTACCAGACATCACAAGTGCTTAGGTCATTGAAACGTGGAGATTTTCACATGAAAGAGTTTGGCTTTGGGCTTTGCTCTCTGCCTGTCATCATTTCTCTGTGCCTACTGACTTTCATCATTGCCCTGTTCTTTCTTCCCTTCTTGGGCTCATGCTTTGAGCTCTGGTCTTTTCACTATTAAAGTCACTGAGACTTTTGCCAGTAATTTCTGGCAAAAAGTATATGATCAAGCTCTTAATTTCCTTTCATATTCTTTCTTAAGTTTCCCAAATGTTTCTTTCTAGGCTTTGTTCCCCAAAGCACAGGTGTTCATTCTGTCTCTTTTTTGTCTTTTGTTTCTGCCTTTTTTTTTTTGCTGAAGAGTAAAAAACTTCCAAAAATCAATGTATAATTTGATTTGACAGATTTCCTCAAGCATTCTGGGAAATCCAGATAGGGGTTAGGCCAGGGGTGAGGATCAAGGTAGTTTAGATTTCATGTCTCCTTGAAATAACAAACCAATGACTGTAGGAGGTTTAGTTGCCAGAAAATAAATTCAGAATAAACATGCACATGCTCACTCCCACAGACAAACTTTCCCAAAAGTAATTTGGTATTCATGTTTAAAAATAATTAAATAATCTCTGGTTGCTCGCATCTAAGCCCTGTGAACAATGCATGCAGTTAAAGATGCTAAATTAAACCTTCCTGACTCCATAATGCTGGGACATCAAGCAGATGTGTTCCGGAGTACTGCCCACTGCCTCAATATCTCCTGAATAGCTGCACATAAAGACAGAACATTCATATAACACTGTCTATAAATATAGCAACCAGAATGCACTCCAGAGATGCTGTGAGGGCTCCAAAGTTAAGTTTAGTTTGAGGTTTTGAGCTCAAATCAGAACTAAAACTGATGTTATAATGATTGAATACACTTTCCAGATTTAACATCTTCACAACCCTATTTAATTTCCTGTAATATTTTTAGTTCACATGAAAAGATGTTCTCCCTATTCATCAAAAATTATTTTAAACCTGACAGGAGGAAAATGAAGTTACTGATGTCTGCTTCCTTTATTTAGTACTTTTCACTTACATCCTGTGCTCTCACATCAGCTTCTTACATCTGTTCCGGGAACCGGGGGGAAGAGCTGGTCACTAAAATTGTAGGAAGCGTAGGAAGATAGACTAAGGAGACAGATGTGCATCTTGGACCTGAAATCATACTGAGTAAGTTTGGTGATGTTGCTAAATTGGGAGGAGCTGTCAACTTCCTTGAGGGCAGAGAGACCTCAACAAATCAGAGAGATGGGCACTCACCAACCAAATGAAGTTTAGCAAGGACGGGTGCTGGATTCTGCACCTGGTACAAGGCACCCCTGGCTATGTGGACAGACTGGGAAGGAGAGGCTGGAGAGCAGCACTGCAGGAAGGACCTGGGGGTCCTGGTCTGGGGAAAGTTGAACATGAGCCAGCAGTGCCCTGGCAGCCAGGAGGGACATCTCTGCTCTTGGTGACATCAGGCACAGCGTGGCCAGCGGGGCAAGGGAGGGGATTGTCCCGCTCTGGTCTGCACTGGGGTGGCCTCACCTCAAGTCCTGTGTGCTGTTTTGGTCACAACAATAAAGTAAAACCACATTAAGCTATTAGAGAGTATCCAGAGGAGGCCATGAGGTGGCCTTGAGGTGAAGGCATAAGCCATGTAGGTGAGGTCACTTGGATTGTTCAGTCTGGAGGAGAAGAGACAGAGGGCAGGCTTCATTGCAGTTACAACTTCCTCATGAGGGGAAAAGGAGGGGCAGACACCAACCACTTCTCTCTGGTGACCAGTGACCTGAGGAAATGTCCTGGAGCTGTGCCAGGGGAGGTTTAGGCTGCATATTAGAAAAAGGCTTTTCACCCAGGGAGTGTTTGGGCCCTGGAACAGGCTCCCCAGGGAAGTGATCACTGCACCAAGCCTGAGAGAGTTAAGAAGCACTTGGACAATGCTCTCAGCACATGGTGTGATTCTTGTGGTGCCCTGTGTAGGGCCAGAAGGTGAATTATATGATGGTGATTGGTCCCTTCCAGCTCAGCATATTCTTTCTGCATTTATTTCAGTGGTCTTCCACTGCATATGCAGGAGTTCCAACCCCTCCTGCACCTCTGACTCTTCATAGTCAGGCTCCAGGATATGAACATGAGGTCCTCGTTTCACTGCAAAGGCTACAAGGACCAACAGCTTCAGTCACTTGCAGTTACAGAAGATTAAGTATTTTCTGCAGGTGATATCAGAGACAATCTATTTATGCACTGCATTCACCAGAACAATGACAGTCACCTCAACAATGAGCCTGAAGCACTGAAAAAAGAAACAGGCCTATGCTGAAGACCAAGAGTTTCAAGAGTGAGACACTAATCACTTCCTGCTACAACAAAATAATTCCCAGATTAGCCTGAGAAATAGACAGTGCCTTATGTTCTAGGAAAAAGAAAAGAAAATATCCAAGCCTAAGCCAATGCTCAATGCCAGACTGAAGTGAAGAAATATCCCTTCCTGGTGCCAAATCTGGCTCTTGGCTTAAATCAGACTGTGGAAGTAAGATGTAAGTGTGTCATCCTGTGCATCAAAACTTCCTGGATTTTATTGCACTTCTGCTGCAGCTGTCATTACTTTCCTTAAATGGTGGCCTTTGTATGTGTACTGCTTCTAAGAAACAAAAAACACAACTATGGAACAGGTTTCAGTGGGATGTAGAAATACCCGAGCCTGCTTTAACCAGCTACAATGATAATGGAAGCAGGTGAAAGCACAGGAGTTTGTGACCTCATATTAATTAATTACATCTTAGTATGAAAAATTAACCCATTCCTCTTCAGCTACATTTGTCTTAATGCCCTTGATAGCTTCATTAATTCTGACACTCTCATATTTAAACACCCTACAATTAAGTTAGAGGTACTAACAAGTAACAGTAATAGTATGGCTTGCTGCTGGACCAGCTCTGGTTCTCCAGCTAAGGTAAGGTTTTAAGGGTGAGTGTACACAAACTTGTTCTAAGAGACAACATAATTTTTATTTTTTTTTTACTTACTAGGATTGAAATCCCATTGCAGAGTAACTAGAGGGACTTCAATGTAAATTTGTGAAGCTTAGTGAAGACTGGGCAAAAAATTTACATGGCCTAAACTTCCTCTAAACCCAGTATTGCCATGATGAGATCCAGCCTACAAGGCTGAGGGTAAGGTAGAGTTAATGTTATCTGAATATTTACAGTTTGATATTTCAAGTTTTCTCAGTTCCCATTGGGCACCAAAGAGTGACAGAGAAGAACTTGTTATCTTCCAGGTGGAGTGGATGAAGGGAGAGGAGAACCTGAGGATGCAGGCAGAAGCCTACAAACCACACCAATAAATGCTGACTCTAAAAGAGGAACTGGTAGCTCCCAAAAGCATAGTTATATGTTTCATATATACCTATGAAATAAATGTGGATTTTTAATGTGTGGATCCGAGAAAATTAATCTATACTTAGTTTGTTCCTAGCTGAATGGAGGTAATTAAGGAAATTCATGCATGTAAAAAATGTCTGATCTGATGCACTGCTACCTTAAAAATTGGGAACATTGTGTGACTCCAATCTAGCCAACTTACTGTGCCATAAAAGCAAGTGGAGAGGAGCCAATAACCCCTGAATTCAATCTGGTTTTAGCTGTTATTTCTTGTTTCTTCTTTTATCATCTAACTCATGAAGTTTGGATCTGTGAGCCATCAACTGCCTGATTTGGATTGCTGCTAAATTACCCAGTGAAGTCATTGCTGGATCTAATGGTTGCAATACAAACCCTGCTTCTGAGTGGATAATGGAAAGGTTAATGCTGTAATAAAGGATGAAGAGACAGACACATGCAATTCATTCCCTGCTCTGTAAATTAGGGCACTAATAAAAACAGTGCTAGAAATAAATAAACAGATTTAAATAAATAAATAAATAAATGCATAAATTAATAAAAAGGGAAAACTAAGCTACTTTCAAGATGTGAGAAAACATTTGACAGTATAAGACAGTATCCTCCAACAGAAAGAACTTCTACATGTTAAATAATTACAAGAAGAATAAAACTGATGTGAGTTTAAACAGTGGAGCAAGGTTGAAAGATGCAACAGAAGGTACAAAATGATGACTGCATTATTAATTTCTACTGTGCAGGCCCAAGGGAAAAGCTGCTCCTGCCTCTGTGTGCAGCGTGACATTTCTTGCATAAAGACAATGACTCAAAATTCTTGGCAAAACAATATTTGTGTTTTAAACATTTCACACACTTTTGTATTCTTCTGTCCTGTGAAGGAAAGAACATAATGATCCATGCTAGAAGGAGCACAAGTTCCCTCAAGAATCTGAAGAGTGAAATACTTCTTAGCCTGCCCCATAACTCCAGTAATGGTGTGTGCAGAACTTAATTGCATGCTTTCTATTGTGGGCATGTTGAACCACTTGTGTTAGATAAACAGCATCCACAGCCACATTACATTTGTTTAGTGCACACTTAAAGCAGGCACCTTGAGACACATCTAATAACCTCACAAGCAAGCTGAGTACAACCATGTGCTTGTATTTAAAATGTCACAGTGACCAAAATAGTGCCAGTAATTTAATGTGAAGCATTCACCATAAAACCCTTTCAAATTTTGTTCTTGTGAGTAATTAGCTTTATCATTAGACTTACCACAGCATCCCCAGAATTCAAATAACTTGAAAACTAGTAGCTACTAGGTCTTACAATTTTACTGAGATTTCAATACTTGGTTTCTTTGATTTTTTTCTAGCTATAACTCTCCTTCACAGGACAAACTAGGCTTTTTTCTTTTTTTTTTTTTTGGAAACTCTTACTTTTATAATTGTCTTGCCTGTGGAAAAACAATTGAAATCATTCACACTTGAGTGCAATAATGGTACAGGGGAGGTATTTCTAAGAACAACTCAATATTAATTTTGGTTCTCCAGATGCCCTGCTTGGGACCAGCTCCTTAATTTCCTGTTTAAAAAATATATGGACTACTTTGAGTATAGACAAGAATTCTGAACCTTTTTGGGACTACTGCTGCTGGTAAGCAATAGAACAATCAATGTACAATCAGTCATGAGCATCTTGATCAAGACTACTCAGAAAACATCCCTGAAACAGAACCTATGAGATAAATAATTAATCAGTGCTGAGAACAGCTTCAAGCCACATTATACCAAATAAAAATGTATAGCAGTGCTGTAGACAGCCAAGGCTAAGATCCCTATTTAATCACAGCCTTGAGATACTGGAGGGATCATCTGAGTCAGTAGGGCTTTCATCCAGGAAAGACTTACAGACTAGTGCTTACTTACTAAAGTCTTCTGTAGCCACATGGAAAGTGTAGCACCCTATCCCTGGGCCTGTCCTGGTGGGGTGTAAAGAGAGAAAAACCTGACTTTTCACACCCTTTAGATACCTGTGTCAACCATCATGGTAATCTGGGAGGTCAATAAAAACCTAAACCTGAAATTTGTCCCTCTGCAACAATCTTAATTTTACTGAAAAAGGGGAAAGCTCTACATGTCTGATACAAACCTTCCCCATCACCCCAATACTCAGAACTGGCAGAGGCACTGGAAGCTGGGAGCAGAACACCACTATTGTTACTTTCTGCTCCAGACTTTCTGTTTCTGTTCACCTGCATGAGATGAGATTCAAGGCATGATTTGGATATTCAATTCAGGCACCCAAATATCTGTGTGAGTACAGATGATTTAAGTGTCTCCTGGCCCACTCCTGTAGCTGGTACTGTCTGTGGAGCTCAGAGGGCTGTTCAGCTCACTGAGTGAGCTTTACTGGCTGTCTGGCTGCTCAGATCTGTCATGCTATACCTGAAAATGGATTTAACTCTCCAGCCTTATTGATTCATCATTATGCTGAAATTCCAGCCACTCTCTGCACTGATACCACAACAGAAGAAGGTGGCAAAGTTTGAATTAGGAATAGGAATTCCTGCTCCCATGGATGTCAAGTAAGAATAGAAAAATTATGTCAAGACTGTGTCCCACTGTGCCCAGTATTCCTCTGTTACAGAGGACCTTCCTTCTGTAAAACCAGGCTGTTCCATCTAGGACACACACAAAAGTCATGGTTTCTGATGTGTTTTTGTTTGTGTCCTAACAGACTTTCTTAGCACAGACTTAATTGCTTTGCTAGATTGTATTCAGCATGCAGAACTTCTCATTACTGCAATTTTTTTTCTATTTTTCTAAATGTACTTTACATATGCTGAAATCTGTGCCATTTCAATTTACTTATTCAACTCAATAGATTTCTTTCTTCAAATAAAAATAAAAGTATCTCCTTCTACATTGCCATTTTTTTCCTGAGGGTTTGATAGAATTGTCATTGTTTGAACCTGTCAGGTTAAACAGGGATAATACAATCTGAGACATTAACAAGTCAGCTGAGCAAAGGGGCCATCATATATTGTGTTGAGAAGCATTGTTGCAGATGCTGGTGAAACATTTCAGGAATAAAATTGGACAGGCCTGGAAAAGACTGATAACATCCTCCAAAGACTTCAACTTCAGGCATCAAATGAAATGTTACATGCTTACAGATGATCGTTCTGAATTTTGAATGCTGATTAATCGTTTATGGTAATGCAAACCACCAGAAACACTTTAAAACAGCATCAGATTTACATAGGTACAAACTGTGTGCTAACAATACCCTTCCATTGTGTAAATCAGAGTCCTCCAAAGAGCCTATCCAAAGTTCACTCTGGTGGTTCATTTGCCATGCTAACACAACTCATCATTTGCTAATGAATGTGAACTGGAGATGGGAAAGGAGCACAAATAACTTATCTGCACCCCAAGCCTCAGCTGGTTCTGCATTGGCCTCAGTGCTCCATCAGCACCATGGCTCTGCAGCTGCACATCCCTCAGTGCTCTTTCTTATGGAGATGCAGATCTTACAGAAGTTCCACATAACACAGCCTCTGTAAGCACCTCTGCTGAAACACTTCAAAGTTATTGGTGTGCTCTCATTGGTTTAAAGGCAAGATGTTGAAAATTCACCATTATAAAGGGATTTGCCTTTAAACAATTGATTGTCCCCCTCACATTTCTATCCAGAGCACATACCTTGTCATGTGTTAAACCATCAAGGCAGAAGCTGACATTTTAGGGTTGAAATCCAAGTTTTGTCCCTCTTTTATCATCCCAACAAATAGATATAAAAAAAATTTCCCAGTGTTCATATAGAACTATCAGAGAAGAGAAGCCCCCAAATATATTTTGAAAGGCAGGTATTAAGAGGCAGCAGACCCATGGCAGTGTTTTGATTGGTGTGAGCCTGAGTTACAGGGAGTAGTATTTTGTATTTTATATTTTATTTCTGCAGTGAGAGAAAGGGCCTGGCATCGAGCATTTGGCCATCTGGGGAAGGTGTGATTAGGAAACCATGCCCATATTCCCATCCCAAAGCAATTTCCATCCATGTGACACTGTGGTCAGGGCTAGGACTCTGACAATATTCTTGGTTGGTAAAATGGAGCCATTTCTTTCAAAAACACAAAAAACTGGGGCTTGGGTCTCATGCACCAAATGCACTGTGAGACTCCATGGGGGATCTTCAGTTTCCATACAGGGCTAGAATGCAACAGAACCTGAGGGAGGAACATCTGTTTCCCCATGGAGAAACAGAATGAGAGTGGAGTTGCATTGTGGTGTCCATCATTATTGGATAAAAGCCCATCCCTTGGGATCAGACTGAGATAAGGCTCCTACACTGATATGGTTGAAAATGGCTATTTTATCTGAGATAATCTAGAGCCTCTGAGACATTCCCAGTTCTGTTCTAGGCAGATACTTCAGAATATCCTGCATTCAGTTGCCTTCCTCTGGCTTCCAGCTAATACAATTTTCTGGGGTACTTGAAATGAGACAGAGCTGTGAATCCTTGTCTGACTGATCACAATGCCAAACTAGAACCTGCTACGGAGCACAAAGCAAAGGTGAAGAGTCTGGTGTAAGAAAAGGTTTATAGGAACACATCAAGTCAAACTGGATTAAAAAATATGGTTTAATTTCCAGTGACATTTGGTCTATTAACACAGTATTTTGCCTGTGTCAATTTGTGTGTTCCAAGAAAAAGCATTCCTCTACACCATCATTATTTATTTTATCCACAGTTCCTGTAACATGAAGTTTAGCCCTTGCATCTTTTAACACAGATCCTTTCTCCTCTTCTTCTCTCCCTGTGGAAAAAGTGAGGGCAGCTCATCCTCTTTGCATTCTGCAGAGCAAGAAGTACTTCCCTGTCTCGTTGATGTGAGTTTGTTTTGCAGCATCACTGGATCTCTGAATGGTCTACAGACCAGATTGTTAAGAAAAGCTGATGTGCAGCATTTTCAAATGATCTAAGTTGCAGTAATGACTCTGCACTCTTCACTCACAGAAAATTTTCAGAAAGTCCTCCTGGATTTAAAAGATCCCAAAATCAGGATAGTTCAAAGCAAAGATCTGAGACCTTTGTCTGATTTTCTCCAGGTCAGGCAGTGATTAAACACCATGTGGAAAAGATCTACCTTCCATTCTAGCTGCAATACTTCATGCTTTTAGTTGGAGAAATCCTGAGTCAAGTGCTCTGTGTCACAAGCACAACTGTGACCATCTCAGGTGCAAAATGATAGAGCTCACTGGGGAGTTAATGCTGGAAAATCCAGAGATCCCACTCAATCTGAGAGAACTGAGCTGTATGTCTGCTCCACAGGAGCTGCATTGTCAGGACATCCTTCATTGCCCATACTGGAACACCCACTGAAGGGGTACCTGGAGCTGCAGTGTCCTGGCAGTGTTGCTGTGGGGTGCAGGTCATGTGCAGCAATGCACCCCTTCCTTACACAGCTGCAAATCTCTGACCAGGCTGAAGAGTCCCTTGGGGATGGCTCCATGCAGCTTTTCCTCTGAATGTCCCACTCCAAGTGAGAACTGAGATCCTAGCAGGAAGTGCTCATGTTCTCACGTAAGGGGGTGTGTGATGAGTTTGAGAAGGCACAGGCAAAGAAGATACAGCCCCAGTTGGAAATTGTTTTGTTTTTTATAACTTGGCAATTTCACATGGCTGAAGTGTTGCATTGGGTTGGAATTATTGACATTTTTGAAAGTATGGGGTTTGCAGTGGAGGGTCAGGAATAGAAAAACCCCAACTATTCAAACTCCCAAATGGGTTGAAATCTCGCATAAAGAGTGAAGAGTCTCTTTTCAGTTCACTGAAAAAATATCTCTGGCCCCCAAATTAATATTACCAATTTCCTACCTAGAAGTTCTGTATTAGAGACTATAGAGGCTTTTTCTGGACAGTGCTGTCTTTATATTAGAAATTCACTTTCAGCTATGCCCCCTTATATATTTGATGTGTGTGCCTGTGAGAAAAGGGAATTTGGTCAGGTGGGAGACAGGGTGGGTGAGCCTTTAACTGGGTTTTTCTCCTTGTTTGTTTCTTCTGCCTGCTACTGTCTTTTGAACGTCATTGATTTCAAATGGGAAAGTAGAAAATATCCAACACTCTGTTCAATCAAGGCAGAAGTCACAACCGTGGGTTCAGAAGTTACTCTTATTCACATTTATTTGAGATTTCTAAAAATTTATTTGTGGGGTATAACTCATTCCTCTCCTTTCTAAAGAAACAAGGAAGGATTTGTGGGGGAAAACAGTGAGACATCCTAAATCAGTGTACCCCTGAGATTTTATCATGTTTGGTAGTAGACTCCTAGATCTTTTGTCCCTCTGGACACAGCAGTCTTGGTGACATTTAAAAAGGTATCTTCCTACAAGTTTTTCTCTAGATATTTAAGCATTGAAATGGATGATTGCTGCTCTTATCTTAGGCTCTTTCTATAATCTAAATTCACTTCTTTACAGAGTTTGCTGAAGTCTGGGCACTTGACTACTCAGTTACAGGCTGGCTTTCAAAGGTCCTGCACTTTCATTGTGCAAAATTTAGCAGAAACCAATATATAAATCCTAAGGTTTACCTTCAAATGGCTTCATGCAAGTTTTTTAATGTCCTTTGGAGAATGTCTTGTCAGAAGCATTTCTGTAACTCATTTGATTTGTGGTTTTTGCAGCTGGGGCTGCTGGGTGATGTGGTTTGGCTCCATGCTCTCCTGCTCTGCTGCACTGCATGGCTCACCGTGTTCTGTAGTCTGTGTGTCTCAACTCAGTTATCAGCTTGCTGCCAGTCAGAGATAAGCCCATGGATAGGCACTCTGGTCATGGCAGATAAAATCCCCAAAAAAGGGTTCAGTCCGGTGTCCCTCGCTTAATATAAAAATAGAATTTAAAACCACTAATGAAACAACTCAGGATATTTAGTTGCAAGTCAGAAGCTTTTCCATCTTTATTCAAGCTGCAGGGGAATAGGAGACACCTAACCCCTTGGTTGCTAATGCTGTCATTGCCTCTCCTTTGCTCCTGCCATCTGTCCCCCACTCAGTCACCCATGTGAGAAGGTGCCTTGGTCTCTCCCAAAAACTTACACTTGCCAGGAATTTTGGAGCGCTTTTAACACTCGTCCCAAGAGGGAAATAGGATCTTGGTATATGACTCTTGTCTTCTAAGCTGAGAAAAAACAGGCAGGGGTTTTGCAGTCTCATACCAGCGAGCCTGGGAAATGCATCAGGCCATTCTTCAGAAATGTGCCCTTGAGCAGAAAATGCAGGTTGATGGTGTCTGTGCTGTCTGACACTGCTGACCCAAAATGTGCCAGCATGCCAGACTCCCTGAGAAGGATGGCAGTGGTAGTCAACAGGGCTCAGAAGAAAAAGGGGTTTAGGACTGGCCCTGAAAAAAGCAAGACAAGGGAGCTCTGACCTGGCTCTTGGTTTGTGCCTGGAGGAGAGGAAAGAGGAACTGTCTGATATAAAAGCTGTTCTTTTGCACCCTAAATGCCCTGCTGTGAAACACAGCTTTCCTCTCACAGTTCTTGATTTTAAAAGCTTTCCAGACTCATGCAAACAGCAGTGAAACCCATTCAGAGGCATTCCCAATGAGAGCCCGAGGTCATCAAACACCTGGCATGAGTAAGGGTGTGGGCTTTTCTGCCTCAGTTTCCTCCTGTGTCAGGGACAAGGTCTGTCCCTTCTGCCACCAATGGACAGGTGCCATTCTGGGCTACCTCCTCATCACCTGCCAGGTCAGCTTGTGTGTCAGACTAGGGCTCTTTGGGGGATCTTTCCTTGCTTCCTAGGGTTTCCCTCAGCATCTGGTGGAGGACTTTTTTTTGCCTCTGCCATTGCAGCAGAGCAGGAGTGCAATACAGCTTAGTGAGGGTGGCACTTCTACCCTGCTCCTGCTGGATAATGGCACTGTGACAGGGATTTCTACATGGAGCTCTGTGCGTGCACTCGGGGAAATCTGTGAATGCAAAGAAGGAGGGACCTTGGGACATCTCTTCTTGTTGCTTTTTCTCTTCTCTTCCAGGACCTCCACTAAGTTTCTCAGTGCTTTTCCCTGCATCCCCTGCCCTTTTGTAACCTCACAAAATGTTTGGATTTTTCCTGTCAGCCTTATCTCAGTACTGATCTCTGGCCTATTGCTGGGAAGTGCAGAGATTTGAGAATCTACGTATTAAACAGTGAGTATTCCCGAGTCTGTGGAAATCAGGCATGCATTCCCTTCTCTCTGAAGAGCTGTTCTCAAATATTTGGTAATGTCATTTTTTTAGTGTTAAAAACCCTGACTCAAGCTTCTCATTAACAACCATAAAGCGATCGGTGCAAGATACTGCAGATGTTCTGTGAAAAATGAAGTTTGGAAGAAGAGAAAAAGATGGTGGGTAGGAATATAGAGCAACTGAGAGAACTGTGAGAAAAGATGCATTTTTAATCCTTATGGGTAAAAGCCAATAACTGAAGAAAATAAGGTTGTTCCAATATGAAATTTGGGAAACTGTGTGGGAATCATGGTTTAGAACCATATTGCTTTTGATACCCTAAACCAAAAATTTAGCAGAACACTGCCAGATTTTCCTTATATATCACAATCTTAGAGAATTCCATTAGCATTTACCAGGTGGCAGAGCATAATGAAACCAGAGCACAAGCTTTAAGGGAAGAAAATAAAGTACCAAATGAAGAAAAGCAGAAAATCTGAGATTCATGAGAACATTTAGAGACAGAAAAGTTCCAATGTCTTGCAAGAAGTGGTATGGAAGATGAGAGAGCAAACAGATATCCATGTACTGTTGGACTGGGGGAATTTCTTACTGGTAACTGTTCAGTTAGAGGCTAGAGCCTTTCCTACCCAAAGCCTGGATTATAATTTCATAACCAGGATCCTTGACCATATGTAGATGTGATACCTAAATTTACAACAAGAGATTTCAGAAAAACCTGGTCATGTAGGACTGCTGTGGATGGCTAGCTAATTATTTCAGTAGAAAAAATATATAAACATTATTGATTTAGGGTATATAATTATATCCAAACCGGGGGTGAACATAAGGGGTGGCATTCAGCTAATTTACACAGTAAACCTCTCTGTAGGAGCTCATCACCAGACTGTCCCTCCAGTTCAAGAGAAGAAATATCCTCTGTAGATGCTCCTGACCAGCCTGAGCTATTTACTTTAAATCAACCTGAGCTGTACACCAGAAGCACACATCCCTCTCTGTTAACTAAACCTCACTGAGACTTAACATTTTGTCCCACAGCACAAAAAATTGTCAAAATTATACCAGATGGAAATGTAATTTGGCCTGCCTATGAGGAAGCTCTAAACAGCTTTGTAGGGAAGCTGTTTTGGAGTAGATTACAGGCAAATTCCTACAGGATCTGCTCCTACTGTACTGAAGGAAGGGATGTTGAGCAGGAAGCACGATGAGCAGATGGACATAAAACACATAGAAGGTCTCAGCTGGATCTGCATTCTATTGGCTTCAAATGAAAACAGATATAGAAGAAAAACTCAAAGAATGGGAAATATTAAAATTACTAAAAGTTTACCAAACAGAACAGTCTGTGATGTTCATACAAGAAATATCAGGTTCATGATCATGCATAGTTATAAATTACCTCTTCTTTTCTGGGAAATAATTTTTTTAATACTCTTTTTAATATACCAAAATAATGCAATTAGAAAACATGAGTATTAAACATGTAATTTCTAAAACTAAGAAAATACATTGACCTGAATAATATATTATTTGGTCTGGAACTTATACATAAAACAAACCAATCAGATTTTTAAGGCATAATGCTGCAAATAGGAACCATGTAATGTGCTGTGGAAAATTATGTAAAATAATGGCAAGGATGATTCTGAAAAGCTGAAGAACACGTTCAGATGCTCATTTGGCATATGTGATATACATTCTTGAAGTCTGGACTGCCACCTGCTGAAACACTGTTTAATAGGAAGCTTTGATTTCTTAGGACTCAGTTTTCATTTTAAACCTTGATTTCCCTCCTGTTTCTTTCTTCTAACTCTTCATGCTTTATGTCCCACGAATCATTATAACTGTGAGTAAATTTCAGATTTCCTCCCCTCCTGCCCCTTCATTCCCCAGGTCAATGGCAGTCTTCCTCCTGCTCATCCTCTGTGATTTCAGCAGTTTCTTGGGCTGTGATTTGCCTGTTAGGATTTCACAGCCAGACTCAACTGCTCAGCCCACACTGCTGCCTCTACAAGCTGAAATTAGGCAGTGTAGACTCAGGAATTGCCCTGTTGCTGACTGTCTTTATGTTTGCATGGCCACCAGATGGGCATGGGAGTGCCCACAGTGTGGGCAGAACAGCGAGGGGAAGATGAACCTTGTTATCATCTTTGCTGGGACTGATGTAAGAAGGATGGCATCTGTGCAGCATCTTCTATAGAAAGAGGACTCAAGAAGACTTGCAGGATTCAACACCTCCAAGATCCAGACCAGAGGAGGCTGGGTTGCATAGCATCAACACAGATTAAAATTGATGGTGTGCTCTGAGCTGCAGTCATAATTATTGCAGATGCTGAGGAGGACTGCTGAGATGGGAGCTGATTAACTTGTGGGTGTTTGCACCTGGTGTTTATCCTTCAGAAATGGTGCATCAGGAGGCCAGCCAGCCCTTCCAAGATGGGTTGTGGTTATTTCATCCCTTCACATCCCAGCATTCTGCAGGAAGGAGCCTGGAGCCTGGCTCTGTGGGCTCTGTGGGTTCTGTGGGCTCTGTGGGCTTTGTGGGCTCTGTGGGCCCTGTGGGCTCTGTGGGCTCTGTGGGTTCTATGGGCCCTGTGGGCTCTGTGGGCCCTGTGGGCTCTGTGGGCTCTGTGGGCTGTGTGGGCTCTGTGGGCTCTGTGGGTTCT
>VZRX01008238.1:335278-376124 GCA_013398075.1 Notiomystis cincta
TTTATTTTATTTTATTTTAATTTTATTTTAATTTTATTTTATTCCAGGTTCCTGATTGTCTTGGGGTGTTTAATCTTAGCTGTCCTGACAACTTTCAAGGAGTATGAGACAGTTTCTGGAGACTGGCTCCTCTTGCTGGTAAGTAAACTATGGCTGCTGGGAATTGAAATCAGCCCCTCAGCAGGGATGGAAACTCACTCCCAGCTCTGCATGCCATGATGTTTCTGCTGTTGGTCCCAGAACAGTGACTGAATACTCACACATTGGAGAGTTCCCAGTCCATTGTCAACACCAACTCAGTAAAAAGCAAGTGAGGTTCCTGAGCAAAAAGAAAATGAGAGGAAAAATCCCAGCCTGAGGCTTTTCAATAATGGCTTTTCAGCATTTGTCTAACAGTCCTTCCATCAGATAATCAGTAAACTTCCTATTGACCATGCCAGACCTAAGCACACTTCAAAACCATTTTTTGGGGGAATCTTTCAACAGGTTTGATTCATTCTATAGTATTCTACTAATCCTAGTATTTCTTTCAAGGGAGGTCATCAGAGTTGGACTCATGCTTGTGTCCAATAGCAGTGTGACTGAAATTCCTGCAGGCAGTGCCTTTGAGACAAATTGTATTCTCAGCAAATACATTCCAGATTTCTTGTTCTATAAATGCTGACTCAAGACTTTACTTCAGTAAGGCCTCCCATTTAGCAGAAGAATTAAAAAATAAGGAAAAAAAAGNTCAAGGGAGGGTTTATCCCAGTGCTGCCCTGTAGTGAAGTGTTTACTGTTCCCCAGGCCCCAGGATGTGCCAAGTAGGTCCATTGCACTGTAACTGCAGTGCCACTCTGGGCAGCACCCAGCCTGGAGCAGACCTCCTGAGCAATGCAATCCTCTGCCATAGCACACAATCCCTTCTGAAAACGCTGCATCACCCATTTCATTCCTGAAGGATGTGAGTTAATTAAAGCATGTCTGTCCCAGGGACATTCTGAGTCAGGATCTTGCCATGACTGCCAGTTTCCCCCTGCTCCAGCCTGGCTGAAAACCTCTGATCTTCATAAAAACCCACCTCATTCTCACCAACAGAGAGCAGCCATCCCATGGAGGTCTCTACTCATGATTTTATAGGCAATAACTCCAGTGAAAATACAGAGGATTAAAAATGCTGTCTTGTTTTTTGTTGTTGTGGTGGTGGTGGTTTATTTTATTTTATTTTATTTTATTTTATTTTATTTTATTTTATTTTATTTTATTTTATTTTATTTTATTTTNATGCTGACTCAAGACTTTACTTCAGTAAGGCCTCCCATTTAGCAGAAGAATTAAAAAAAAAAGAAAAAAAAAAAAAGCTCATTAAATATAAAATGGCAAATTCAACGTTTTATGAAAATTATTCTAAAAACAAACTTCCTTTGCTCCCATAGCTATCATAAAATACAGGGCACAATGTCTCACTTAACCTGGCCTTGTTAAAAGTATCCCTAGGGAAACTGCACAGCAAAATTAGCTCCAGGATCTCAATTTCCATTTTCCCTTGTACCCCCAGAGACATATAGATCCGAGCAAGAGCTAAATACCAAAAGGTGAATTCCCCTTGCATGTTCCTTCTCAAAAAGTGCCTGTTTGAAAACACCCTCATCCCTCAGGGAATGTGAAACTCGCTTTTGGTCTCTGTTACCCTGCTTAGACCCATCTTTCACTTTTGAAAGAGCCTGAGGTTATTTTTCCTTCTCCTGTGCTTGTGTTTATGTGGCTCTCAGAAGTTTTCAGAAGCACCTGTGACTAATGAGCATGAGGAAAAGTCCCCTTTTCCCTCTTGCCAGCAATTCACAGAGAGGAAAAGTAACTGTGTGCCCCAGGCTGCCCTTGGCCCATCTCTGCTGAGCACCTCAGAGAAGCTCTTTGCTCTCCATTCCCTCTCCATGCTTAGAAAAGTTCTGGAGCAAGGTGGAAAATCCCATTCTTTCGTCCACCAAAAATTTAAGGGAACAACATACACCTTAAATTTGTCTTATAAATGTCTTTATCATTGCCTTAAACTTATGACCACATGAATACCCTGAATCCTGCCCCTGTCTGGACAGGCACAGCTGCATGAATGAGCTGCTGGTGGGGGACCCTGGTGTGGGTACAGAGTGCACTGGGGACTCTGCAGTCACCACTCCCATATGTCTGCTCATTTTGTGGAGCAGGAGGTCTTCTGGTGAAGTAATTGCCCTTCCATTAAGGGTGGGTAAGCACTTCCCATTTACCCAACAGCAGAGGCAAATCCTTCCTGCAGAGTACTTAGCAGGCTGGAAAACTATGTCTCACTTTGCCTTGCCTCTGTCATCAAATTCTCCTCCACTTTTTTCCTCTCTCACACGTATTCTAATACTTGCACCTCATCTGTTTCCTTCAGCTGTATCCTTGTGTACAGAATTACTGCAAAACCTGTTGTGAGACTAACAGTGTAGTTTGTGTCTTGATACAGGAGACTTTTGCCATTTTCATCTTTGGAGCAGAGTTTGCCTTAAGAATCTGGGCTGCTGGCTGTTGCTGTCGCTACAAAGGATGGAGGGGGAGACTCAAATTTGCCAGGAAGCCTTTGTGCATGCTGGGTAGGCACATGCTCTCTATTACTGTTTTCCTCATTAATGTCCTTTTTCCTTCTAAGCCAGTTTGGGGAATGTCAAAGAACTGATGATTGGCAGTGCAAAGAGCACTAAAATCAGATCTGCCCTTTATGCCAGGATGTGTGACCTGCTTGGAGTGGTTGTTTGATGTGGCCAGTAGTAACAATTAATTTGAGAGACACTGGGCTATCTAGTTAGTGAGAAAGAAATGAATTCTTCTACTCTTTAAATACATTTTCCTTGTCCTGAGCCCCCTGCACTTTCTTAATTTCATCCTCAGGAAGACTCTCTCTGCCTTCAGTTTCGAACCACTTGAGAATCCAATTCTATACAATCTTCCACAGCTCCCTTTCATATTTGTGTTTTGTTTTACAATTGTATTGTTGGTCTGTATTTGCAAACAAGCGTCTTTGTGATTTCACCCATGATGTCTTTCAGGCTTGGAAGATGCTGCCTATAATTATCCATAAAATTACTCATTATTCATGTTTGAATACCCTCCTACAACTCCTCATTATATCCACAAACCAACCAGCCAACACTTAGGAGCTCTCTCTGCCCTGAGCACCTGTCACCCCCATTTGTTCACTGATTTTAGGATACCCTCACGTTTCAATGCCCTTCAGGCCAAGCACTGGGTTTCTGTTCTTTATTTGTACAGCACGTAGCACACTGGGAGCCGTGGTGCTGCATGAATACAAGCCTCTCTTTCCTCTCCCTCCTCTTGTTTATCTCATGGATCTAAATGGTAGACAAAGTTGTGACAAATTTTCTTTGTGCATCTGTGCTATCCTCAATTTAGCAATGCTCCTTTGGGTGCTACTGTTGTACAGATACTTCTTATACTTCTGGTAGGTTTGTGAAGGCAGCAGACTGTGAGCAAGTGGGATTGATACTGTCTCATTCCTTCTCAGTAGAAGTGTCATCTCACTTCTGAGTATGACTCTTCCTTGATATCTGAGTAAAGAATAGAAGATATCCTGGATTTATTAAAATTATCTCTCATTTGTCACTGGTACAAGTTTATTTTGAGAACGATTGAAAGTGAATAAATCTGAAATCTACTCTTTTTTTTGGCTGGAAAGAGAATATAAAGACAATTCAAAGACTGAGTGCCCAGAGAATGTTTGAAGCTGTTTGGTACCACTTTCTACTTGAATGTGTATATAGGATGAAAAAGCAGGGGAAAAAAGGAAAAGAAAGAAAACAAAAAGAACCAGTTATCAGCAAATTGGTTCTGTGAGCACTTACAAAAAATAGTAGTACTGGCTTTGAGATTTTAGTGTGAAAACCAAGACAAAAGAATAAAATGGTAAGTGTTCCATCAAACCTCAATTTCTCATCTGCTGACCTGCTCACTGTGGTGCTCCAGTGGTACAGATGAAGCTAAGGCTGGTTTCCAATCAGCATTAGGACACTGTTTCCAGGCATCCCTAGGGGAGCTCAGCGTCTCAAGTCCAGTGCATCGATCTGTAAGTGGATCCCAAGGCTTCCCAGGATACTGCCTGATACTGATGGTGTGGCAGGTGCAGATATCTGATTAATTGGCAAGAGAAGGAATATCCAAGCAGTTTCAAAATTTGCCTGGGGAAATCTGCAGCCCAACCAGATGGGATTAAGAAGCAGGTGATGGGGCCACTTCTGTTGTCAGGCTTTGTTCTTTTCTCCTTGCAGATATCTTTGTGCTGATTGCCTCAGTGCCAGTGGTTGCTGTTGGGAACCAGGGCAATGTTCTGGCAACGTCTCTGAGAAGCCTCCGCTTCCTCCAGATCCTCCGGATGCTCCGAATGGACAGGCGGGGCGGCACGTGGAAGCTTTTGGGATCAGCTATTTGTGCACATAGCAAAGTAAGTGAGGAGCTTGGAGTTTGCTGTTGAGGTCTGGTTTAAGCCCAGAGCATCAGAGAAAGCTAAGTCTCTGCATATAAAATGGAAAGAACTTTGAAGGTTCAAACTCTTTCCAAAAAATGAGATTAAAACCTAACGAGGTTAAATGTGTATGCAAATCATTTGATGTATTTTATTTAATAGAAAGAGTGGCAAAGAGAAAGAGAGAGAGAAAGAAGAAAAAAGAAAAAAGAAAAAAGAAAAAAGAAAAAAAAAAAGAAAGAAAAAGAAAAAAAAGGGTGTGTGCAGGGGGTGAGGGGACAGGAGGAGAGTGGCAGGGGTTAGGTGGAAGCACATCACCCTTCTGAGGTTCCAACGATGTCTCCTTGCTCTTCTCCACCTGGTTTTCTCGGTGGTGAGGGTCCCCCATCGCTGCTGCCTTGCCACACGCTGAGGAGTCCAGAATGCCATGGATGAATTGACCTTTGGGCAGGTGGGACCGCCCAGGTGCCTCCCTCGAAGGGGCCACGGTCCCTTGCAGCACTGAGGCTCTGTTGCATCATCTCTGGCGCTCTGGGGCAGGGTCTGGGGACCCCTTTGAGGGCCCTTGCTGGGCCATGTCCCCCGTGTGCTGTGGATGAGTTTCCCGGCGAGCCCAGCCGGGCTCTCTGCACTGCGCAGGGCGGGCGGTCAGTGCCTCTGAGAGAGCCTTTCCGACCGCCCCCACAGTCTCTGTCCCCCACCCCTCGGTGAGAGGGGCTGTGGAGCCTGGCCGCTGACAGCCCCGGGGCTGTGCCCTCCTCCCGGGATATATTCGGCTTGTCCTTTGTGAATGTCCCAGCCCTGAGCTGTTCCTTTATCTCATCTTCATCAGCGAACCGTGTAGGGCCTCTCAGAGCCCCATTCAGGGTGTGGTGGTCTTCTGTGCAGCTTTTGTAATAGTTTCAAAAGTCCTTCATGAAAATGTTTAAATCATTAACCAAAATATTTCAGTCTCTGACACTTGCTGGGCTCAGCTGGGGCTTGGGGAGAAAGACAAAAGGAAAGAGAGAAGATGCACAGGTACAGCAGTGCCCTGGGGTTATGTTTAGCAGTTCAAAATACAGTTTTGTTCTTTCAACTTTATTCCCTTTTCTGTACTCTGAACCATTTCTGGCCCTTGTTTTACCTTTCTGTGCTCAATAGTGGGCTGGGAGGTGAGAGCATGTCCATTCCCACACCTTACAACAGGAATTTTGCCTTTACTCTGAACAGAAGCAGGGACATCCCTTTTGTAGTGAAGGATGCTGAAATCCTTGACAAAAATGCCTGGGAAGTTGCAATATGTTTGCAGTGGCTTCTCAGACTTGTCTGATCACCAGATGGAGAGAACTCTGGAGAAATGTGCAGAGAAATGTAGTTTCTGAGGGAGCTACTGGTAAAATTTCTCTTTGGAAATTTAGATCAGACAATACAGAGTGGACACAGTGGGACCCCAGACAGGCAAAAATTTCTAAAGTCATCTTTACTTGGTCTAAATTGATGCTCTAGTCAGACACACCCTGCCTTGCTACTTATGTTCTTGCATTTTCACAAAACATTATTACAAGTTAAAAGCTATCTGCTTAAAAATCCTCTAGATGAGATTTCTCATCTGCACAGGATGCATAAAAATTACATATACTCCAGTACATACTGCTTTTTCTTACCCATGAATGACATTCCTGACATTTTAGGGGGTTTTGAAAGTTAAAATGCCAGCTGGCATAGCATATTTAGACTGCTTCTGTGTAGGGGCTGATGGGGATGCCCACCATGCTTCATTTCTTACAAACTTCTGCTTCTTCCTCATATAAACTTGCTGTGAGACAGGTGGCAGATAAACATTTATGTCAAAAATGTTTCTCAGGAAACAGATCATGGAAGAGGTCTATGTACCAAAGACATTGTCTAGAAATAGTTAAAGGCTTCATTGTGCGGGGCTTCATTCAAATATTCCTTATTTGGTTCCCCACCACACACTTTCAGACCTCAGCTGTCTGAGGGAGATAAGAAGGGGTTGTGAGAACTTTGCTTTACTGGAGACAATGATGAAACAATTTTGCTAACAATTTCCATCTGTGACTGCACACCAGAAATTAGCCAAGAAAGTTGTTCTCTTGTCTCAAAATTCAATCACAAAGTTCTTGGCTATAACACTTTTTTCCTCTTTTGTCCAAATAAAGTTCACCTAAAATGAATTGGAATATTGACTATTTACCCACTTTTGAAGACCTTCAAAAAGGTGTTTCTGCCTTGTTTCAGACATTGCTGGGATTTTAACTTGGGTGGCTGCATCTTCCATCTCAGTGGGACTGGATACACACTGCACTTCAGTCATTCTCTGTAAAACAGCAAAGTTCAGGGTTTGTTTGCACACAGACTATTTTCAAGGTCTGTTCTTACTGCATTAATTCATTTTCAAACATCATTTGTGATGGAATCTACTCTGATATGGCTGAAGAGATGGAAGTGGATCCTGCAGCCCTGGCTCTCTGGAGGTAGGGAGAGGGCAGAGCTGTTGATTTGCTGACCAAGCCCAGGGGCAGAAGGAAAGGAAAAAGCCACAGTCAGGGTCAGAGCCCTGCACCCTCTGTGCCATGGGTGCAGCTAAGCCTTTAACCCAGCTTTATGCACAGCTATAACTGCAGATTTCTCCAGGCTGCTCCTAAGGAAGACTCTGTGTAAGGATTGACAAATCCTTGCAAACTTCTGCATTATTTCCCACTGAATGCTGAGTTGGGCTGCTCATGGATGTGACCAAAGCCAGCAGTGACAGCTCTGCTCTTACCCTCTGTGCTTCTCTCTCCTCCTGTTTTCTCTGCCACTGTGGACATTAAGGTTCTTTTCAGCCTCTCCATGTTCATCTGTTTCTTTTGCAGGAACTCATCACTGCTTGGTACATCGGGTTCCTGACACTCATCTTATCCTCATTTCTTGTTTATCTGGTTGAAAAAGATGTTCCTGAAAAAGATGCTAATGGGGTGGAGATGAAAGAGGAGTTTGAAACCTATGCAGATGCACTGTGGTGGGGGCTGGTAAGTGACTCCAAAAATACCTTATACCCTTCTTAAAAACTTCATATCCAAGAGGAGATAAAGTTTTGGGGATTACAGTGCAAGTGCTTCTATATTTGGGTGAAAGGCACATTACCCCATAACATTGCCAAAGTAGGGATGCCCCTAAACCAATCAACAGAACCTACAAACCTGTTGACTTTCAGACAAAGGCCCTTAGGTGTTTAAACCTCCTTCAGAAATCAATCTGTGTTCCTGGTGTCTGG
Organism: Notiomystis cincta; assembly: GCA_013398075.1. Lineage (NCBI taxonomy): Eukaryota > Metazoa > Chordata > Aves > Passeriformes > Notiomystidae > Notiomystis > Notiomystis cincta. Next base: position 343,012 of record VZRX01008238.1, read on the forward strand.
GAAACCTCTCTTTTATGGGAACATCTCTCCAGGTGTGACTGCCTTGTGGGAGACTGAGCTCTCATGCCAGCAGTGTCCTGCCTGTGGGAGCTGCGCCCTCAGAAAATGCCAGAACCAAATCTGGGATGGGTCTGTTGGACTGTCAAAGAGCACCAAATGTTTGGGGAGCACCAAATGTTTGGGCAGTTCAGGTAGACACTCATGGAGGTTTGGTTCTTATGGAGCCAGTGACTGAAGATGTCTCTGGGTTCACATGGAAGAAACACAAAAATATTTCTGGGAAGGTTAACTTACCAATTCTTGTGTCTTATGTGCATTCCCCAAAGATCAGGAAATGCCATTGGTAGTAGGATGCTGAACAAGAGGAACCTTTGATACATCTGTTCTTGTCTGTTCTGGTGAAGAGAGGAGTATTGGTTTGCACCACTACTCATTCAATCACAGAAAATTCCTGCCATTCCAGGACTCATGTTGCTTCCTTACTGGTAGTCAAGGAAGTCTATGTCATGCTGTGACTAAAATTCAGCAGCATATTTTTTATTTAATGTACTTCACTCTTAAATATAAGATGCTCCCCTCCCCCCATTATCAGTTAAAAGATACCAAGTGCTGCATAGAACATCTGGATGTTTTCATATCCTTTTATATCCAGGACATTTAGATAGAGTCTCAGTGGTGAGAAAAGGTACACTGCTGGAAATAAACGATTGTGCCAGAACAGAGAAAGTTTTCCCAAAGTCATCTTTGTTTTAAAAAGACCAGGACTTCAGGTAGAGCTAGTTCTGACTAGGTTGTTAAGGGTCTGCAAGCTGTTAACTGGCAGTGATGGTGGGCAGGAGACTCACGTGGAGTTCACCTCCAGCAAATGCATCCAAAAGAGGCAGCTGCCTGGAGACTGAAGCCATTCTCCATGCAATACCTTGGGACTATGATGCCACCAAAAAATCATCAAGATCCTATTTCACAAAGCTATGCATGAGCACCCACAAGGCTAAGTGAGCTACACAGCTTTCATGGGGATGTTTGGCTTTGTTGGCTTTGCTTTTCTTCCACCAAGTCCTGGTCCTTCTGCCCACAGATCACCCTGGCTACGATCGGATACGGAGACAAGACCCCCAAAACGTGGGAGGGACGGCTGATTGCAGCCACCTTCTCTCTCATTGGAGTGTCTTTCTTTGCTCTCCCTGCAGTAAGTACCTTCCCCTCCTCCTTTAGACACAGAGCTGTGCACTTGCAAAAAGAAGATAAAGTTAATAAAATCACCAGTGGAACCAAATCCCTTTTTAAGAAGTGCTCCAGAGATTTGAGTGGGTCTGTATCAGTAAATGGAACTTGTTTCTTCCCAGCTTGGCACAGAGCCTGTTTGGAATATATATCACCCCAAGACTCCTCAAATCACTATGTGGGTGTTGTCTGACAGTGCTACTTAGCATAGGACAAAATAATCCAGGAAGTGAACAATCTGGGAAACCATAAGGCAGTTCATGAGACTGTACAGTGGCACGTGGTAATTTATGGGTATTATCATAACCCCCACGAGACATATTTTCAAAGGATTTGGGGTCCACTATTTTAATAATTAGAATTTGACCCATCTTACCCAGCCCTATATTTCCTTTGTGTGCAATGTCCTCAGATAAGAATGAGACAAAATCTGGCTGAGGTGAGCTGAATAGCTACAGAAACTGTCCCAAGCCCAGATTTTAGGATATTTTTCTCTAGATACAGACTTGGAAAGAATTCACAGAGGATGACAAGCCCTGCACTCGCAGATCCAAAGTGTGGTTTAGCCCAGCCCTTGTATCACGCAAGCAGAGTTTCAGTCTCCCCTGAGTGAAAAGTAGCACAGCACCTGGGCACCTCAGCTTGGAAAGGCAGTAGACATTCAAGAAACCTGTTGAGGACCTTTAAATGATTTGATGTGGCCTGTGGTCCTTGAGAGGATCATGAAAACCTCCAGTCCCAGGGGTGCAGCAGCAGGAAATACATGGGAACTGCACAAAGACTCCACGTAGCCATCTCCACCTCCACCCACAGACCTGCTTGTTCTCATCACTAATCCCTTTTGTTCTGAGTGAGAAATGTCTGAAATCTTGTATCACCTTGTTCTTTCAGGGCATTTTGGGGTCAGGGCTGGCACTGAAGGTCCAGGAGCAGCACCGTCAAAAACATTTTGAGAAAAGAAGAAAGCCAGCAGCTGAGCTCATTCAGGTTTGCAGCCACTTTCCTCTTCCTTGAAAAAGTGTTGTGCACAAAGACTGCTGCATCATGTTAACAAGGGTCACCACTCCTCCCCTGCCCAAATTCTCACTTCCCATTGCAGGTGAGAATTTGTGTTTGTCAGTTTTTTCACACTGCGGTAGATAATCCAGAGACCCTTGCACTTCTGAGGAATCTTTCCACTCTCAGAATATCTTTCAGAAGAATTGTGTCTTTCAAAGAAAGGATCTCATCTGCTAGCTTCAGTAAACCAACTGGCTTCTTCATCACTGCCACAAAATCACAGAGAAACAGAAATCAAGCTGTTAAAAACACATTCTTTACAAAATACAGATTTTTTTTCAGTTCTCTTGAGAAAATGCATTTCTGTGCAAACAGAGTTATGCTGTTATTGATGTGAAAACAGCAATAGAAGTAACACAATTATACAGTGACAATTTCAATCAAGGCAAATAACATAAATGGTATATGTGGGTTTTAAGAACCAAACCACACCCTGTATCCTGTTATGTCAGTGGATGATCCAAAAATTCAATGGGAATTGAATTACCTCACTTGGGCATCAGTTACGGCCTTTGTTATATATTCAGGATATTAAGCTTAAAATAATTAGTCTATGTGCTGAAAAATTTGAAAGGGTTTATTTACTCTTACTAGGTATGGAGCACATCCTGATAGCAATGAAGTAAATGGCAGCATTTTCACAGGGGGACAGAGAAAGTTTCTGTGGTATCAGATGGAAGCATTTGTGATCAGGATCAAACCAGTCCTCAGGAGAAACAGGCTGAGTGGCATTAAAATTAATGACTGTTCTCATTAAAAACATGCTTTAGCAAATAGAGGGGACTGCATGAGTGAGTTGTGAATGGAATTTAATGGGATTTAATTTTAAATTAAAGCATCTCCATTCATCAGGTAGCTTATTTAGCTACAGGAGGGTTTAGGTATATGCTTAGAGAAATTTGAGGGGGAGAATTTTAATTTGAACTAAATGCTGAAGTAGAAAGTTGTTCAGCAAAATTTTCTCTGATGATACATTAGGGGGCAAACTATCTTAAACATTTCCAGAATTACTGGACAAGTCCAGCAGTGCTTGAAGCTCTTTTAGACACACCAGGCAGGACAATAAAACCAGTTTAGTCTGATGCAGTGCCATGTCCTGTCTCCTTTAACAGCTCTCCCAGAGCAGAATCCAGAATCAATGGTTTTTCCATATAGTGGCACTCATTTGGTATGGCTGATTAGTAATTAATTTCCAGACAGTCACTCAGGTGCATCATTATGATCTTTGAAACAGTCTGGCTGCAGTCAGCTGGGAAATAACTTTACCTAACACTAATTATTTCCTCTCCCTTGTAATTCAGGCTGCCTGGAGATATTATGCCACTAACCCCAACAGGATTGATTTAGTTGCTACCTGGAGGTTTTATGAATCAATTGTATCATTTCCATTTTTCAGGTAAGTGCTTTGTCCACCTCTCTATCATCATTTTCTGTGAAGCATCAGTCAGGACAGAGAACACAGACCTTATGTATGTATCAGTGAGGCTTTTGTAGGTAACAGGTTCCAGGAAACTCTTCTGAGGTAGAGGAATCTTTCCTGAGGTGGTGGTTTAATGTCAGTCACTTCTGAGTTCAGTGAAAGCATTCAATACATAAAGATATTCAGATATAATGATGCTTATAGGTTTATGGCTATTAGACTAATCCTCACTCTCCTTGCCTGTCAGACAGGCACTTTTCTCACATTTAGGTCTTAACATTTTAAAATGTTGTTTTAAAAAACCTATATAGCCCTATGAAAAGCCAAGACTTTCAGCTACAGACATCAGCTGCTAATGATGGGCATTATGTATCCAAGTTAGTGCTTTAAACTTTCCTTCTGGACTTGCTGTTGTGCCTCATTCTGAAAACAAAGTGCCCTTAAAGTACTGCTCAGCCCAGAGGTCTCCACGTGCAGCTGTGCTCACTGCACTGATATGGAAGCTCCAGCTGTCACTCAAAACTGACTTGAAATGTTTCAGGCTCCTGTTTTCACAAAGGGCAAATTACAAATACTCTCTCCTCCTTTGTTTTATTCACAATTTATTTTTAGAATTTGTTTCACATACTTCAAAAAGGAAACCTCTACAAAACAAAAAAAAACCACAACAAAAACCAACACCATAATTATTTAATCAAGGCTCAGCACATTTCTTCCATTTTCTTTATCTCTCCTCACTCTCTGTCTATTCCCACATTTTCCACTACAGAGTAATTTCTTCAGGATTTCTTGACTGCAGTGTTTTTCAGAGAATAATTCTCAGACTCATAAGGAGTCTGGGCTCATTACTGTGACTTCAAGCTTGCTCATTGTGTGTAGGTTCTTCTGTGATTCAAATGCAGCCTGAAATTTAATAGGTGTTTTGCAAATAAGGTCCTGTGAGAGAGGGCAGAGGAGATCACGTCTCACCAAAGGCTGGATTGCCCTCTAAGCAGCACAGATTGGTTTCAAGAATCCATACCACTTTTTTTTTCCTTTATGGTTAGTTGAAAATGTAGCTTTTATTCTGCTTTTTCTGTCAGTTGTAGTCACAGAACAAAAGTGGTGTAAGGTATTAGCAGTAGATTAGCAATTTAAATTTTAAAAATATGCTGAATTTATTATGTAATTCTTCTCTCCTTGCTTTCTTGTAATGCATTCTCTCTTCTATAAAAGGAAAGAGCAATTGGATGGTACTGCCAGGTATGTAGCTGCCATTATTATATATATATGTTTTAATACAGCTGTTGGAGGATGCAAGCTAAATAGTTCTTTGTGGATTCATGAGCTGTTAACTAAATCATGCTACTAACACCACAGGTAATCATTAAAAATTATTAACAAATCCATTTCCTAACTGCTTGCTTTTTTCCTAGTTTAACAACACAGCTAAAATGCTAATTGTACAGAGGCAGTGTTGCTTGCTGATTGTCTGTAAACAGCTTTACTGTTTGTTATGACTAATCATGGTCTAGAATTCTCCTGATCCGTGCTGTAGAGCCAGGGTTCAGCATCCAGGCTGTTCTGGGGGGAGTTTAAGATTCTGGTTGGTGTTGTTCCTCCACAGTCTTGCACAGAGCAGTGTTGTGGTGTGAGTGGGTGACAGTTCACCATGTGCAAAGATTTGCTGGCAATAAACACAGAGATGGGTGTCTAAGATGGAACAGTAGGGGAGTCAATCTCTCTGGCAGTACTGTAAAAGCTGTATTTGGTTTGAGGCCCTGGTCCCACCCATGCTGAAAAAAAATGGAATAGCTCCTCATCACACCAGGGAATTTACAAGCAAAAAGAATGAAGAAATCATCAATCCTAACGCTGGTCAGTCACTGAAGACTACAGTAGAGCAGCCACTGCCAGTCAACCTGCAAAGTCTCAAATGGAAATTATAAATTTATAACCCTCTTCAGCTAAGTAGGAGAGTCAAATGCATATACATTAATTGTAAGTCAAAACTTAATGTTAAACTGCTATCAATGGGTCACCCACAATGAAATTCAATTAAAGGATAAATAGTTCCACAGACTTGTGCTGAAGCTACTTCCATTTGCATTCCCAATCACAGCACAGAGAAAAGGAACAAGAATTGTAGCAATATTTGAAAACCATAGACCAGGTCTGAGTTCCAGTCCCTGGTCAGATGAAATATTATGTTTTTCTTATTGTTTTTTAAACATTTTGTGCAATACATGACAACTTCAATAAAGGAAGTTGACAAAAAAAAAACAAGATTAACCCTTGTTGTTCTCCTAGGAGTTTTTGAGGTTCAAGCTTCATTTAGCAGAAAAGAAAAACCTAGCCCAAGTTTTCTTACAATACAGACAAGTGCTCTAGTGACAGATTATTGGGAAAGGATGTCTTCCTCCTCTTGCCACCAAAATCATGAGCTCAGCTGCCCCTCCTCAAAGACTGAGAGGTGGGAAGTGCCCAGTTTGTGATCCCCCATGGACCCCAAGTACTTTACAACCTTGGCACTCCCCAGGCTAAGCAGTCATGAGCAAGCTCAGTTGCATTAATGCAGATGTCTGGAGATTTGAGCCATCTACAGTGTTGATAACAGCTGAATTTTGGTCTTTAATATGTAGGGGAGAGCTTAGGAGCTGAAATCCTTTTGAGTATGTAATTCAACACCTTGAGTCAAAATGCTCTGGCTGAGATGCAGCAGCAGATTAAAATTAGGTAAGAGAATGACTGCTGCAGTTCACTGTTGGTCACAGCCCCCCTAGAGAAGCTCCTGCACCTGCAGCAGTTCTGAATTACTGGATCTTTCATGCCAGTATAAATCATTTTATGTTGACACACTGAATTAAAAATGGAAAAATATGATTCACAGCTCAAAATCTTTAAAACTATAATCCCAAGGCCCCTCATTCTAGCTGGATATAACTTGGTTTTATTTTGTTATATATGTAATAGACCTCAGCAAAATCATCAGTACACCTGCATGGGAGCCTTCCTACTAGCAGGAATGTGTTTATGGAGTGAAGCATTAAATTAAAGGGATTGGAAACCCTCCAGGTAAACAGACGTGTGATGGTACTTGTGGGAACATCCACTGACTTCAGTGGAAATGGGATTGAGCCATAAAGCCTACTTGTTTTGACAGTACCACATCCCATCTCTCATAAAACTCTTATTTACAAACCAGATAATTAAAAAAAGGAAAAAAGGAAAAAATGAATCTTCTTCCTCCTACAGAGATTTAGTATAGAAATTACTACTTGTACTCCACTGAAGTTTGTGCTTTGACTGTATTGAAATAAATGAGCAATAAGGGAATGTGGTCCTAATGGGAGAACAGCCCATGAGTGCCCTCAGTCTCCAGGTTCTTCCATCAGTTAAGTACTTAACAAGAAAGCTGCTGGAGTAATCAATGGCATTGTCTGATCCGTGGCTGACAAAGGAGAGAAGAATTGGTCCAAAGCTTTCACAGAAGCTTTTAATAAACTAAAAGAAGCTTTTACTAAACTAAAAATGAGGCCTGGCTGTGTCAAAATTTGAGGATGGGGGGCACTTTAAGAGGCAGGGTTTCTGCTGAGTAGTGTGAAAGCTCTTTAGGAACTCCACAGTTCTAGAGTTGACCTCTGCCACAGATTCTTCCAGGATCTCTCCTAGTTTAGGAGAGAAGCAGGAGCTGGCATTATGATGAAATCACAGATAGATCCAGGTCTTTGTTCTTAGACCATTTGGGAAGAACACAGGGTCGCAAATGAGTAGAAAAATCCATTTCAGAAGTTGGATCCCAAGGCAAGGCTGCAGGGAAGGACTTTTCATAGTGGAAAATCAAGGAAATTTTGGCAGCAATCCAAGGCTTTATTGAAGCTCCCTTTAAACTAAAACTGTGAAGATTTGAGACATGATGAAGAGGACATTGGGCTGCCCTAGAGCTCGACTCTGTCCTGTAAACAGTGAAGGGAAGTGGTAGCTATGATGCTGCTCTTTAAGAACAGCATCTTCCCTATAGGCCCTGTACAGTTCCCCAAACCAGCAGGAACTGGGGCTCTCTGTGGCTCACTGATGGTGAGTTTATTGACTTAATGCCACAGGTGCCACAAGCATTTTCTTCCTTACTCAATGCCTAAACCTCACAGCCCCATGAAATCTCAGAGAGCAATTGCTTTTCTCCCTGTATTGCAAAGCCTTTTTATCTGTTCAGTTCTCAAGAGGGGAGATTTATGAGGAAGAGACATTAATGCTCATTTCTGCTGGAGTGCAGCAAATCACTCAGCAAACATTTGGGAGCCTGACCTACACCTAGGATGGGCCTTTGCTTGCTGGACACATTTTTGTTCTGAGCCAACTTTTTATGTCTGTGTTTGGGGAATGAATGGTGGAGCCTGATTTTTCAGTGCTGTTGTTAGCAGCTGTTCCTCTGATTTTGAGCAGTGTTGAAACTTGTATGTACAGGCACTTTAGTGAAGAATTTTGAACTTTCTCGTAGGGTCTTGTTCCTGATCCTCATTGTCCAACTTTAAAACTGGACATCAGGAGAGCATGTTCATTCTTAGACCTATTATTATGTGATTGTGGAAAAGTAATTTATCCCTGTTTCTTTATCTCTACAAGATAAATAATATTTCTGTGCCAATAGAAAGTTGGTTTGATTTTTTAAAGTGGCATAGTGAATACCTGTCCTTCCTATTACGTGAGTATGAAAGAATTCATGAAATGTGGTGCATTTTTGTATTGCCAGTGCTGACAACAAAATTAAAATAAAACCCTACTTTGCAAGGTGTAAAATTTCACTGTAAGCATTTCATCCTTATACATCTGTCCAAAACAGGAAGGAGAAAAAAGCCACTCTGATCTGCACACTACATTAAGTACAAATGAAAGGCTGTTCCCATTCTTTTTCATAGAGCTTTTCATGGGTAATCATTAACGTCTCATCTTAATAACTTTTCTTCACTTTACAGTAATGTCATGTTTAGTAGGGAGTCATTCTTTGGATCAAGCCTCACAAGAAAACTTAGGTATATACATTCAAATAACAGTTGAGCCTTATTCTTTTCATATATCTTGCATGCCATTCTCTGCCTGCACTTTCTGTTTTTACTACAATAGTTCACCTAATCACCATCAAAAGTAAGGGACAATAAGACTGAAAAGTTATTAAGCATAAAAAGAAATTTGCATGACCTTGCAAATAGTTAATTGTTCTACTGTTCAAAAAACATGAGATATTATCCTGGCTCTCCCAATGATGTGCTTAGAAACAGGTGCTTTTCTCTGTTTCAAGAGAATGGAAATGAAACTAGGCTAGTCTACAAATCATTCTGAAATTTACTGTGAGAAAAATATACTGTAAGAGCTAAACTCTGTTCCTTATGCAGTCCCAACCCTGCCAACACAATTCATGCAAGTTACTTTGAATTTGAGTTCAGTGGAACAACATCTTTGCATGTGTATTTGCAGGTTCTGGTTCAGCAAATGGAAAACAAGTGGATGCTTTTGACCATCTGAATAAAGTTAGTGACATGCTTAAATATCTTGCTGAACTGTGACCTAAGATGTGGGGCAAGAACCTTACCTTCCTGCAAAGGGAGACAGAAATAATTTGTGGCATTTCAGGCATATGAAAGACATCATTAGAAATAATATTTTGACTGAATTGCAAAGGATTTTAGTCTATCCCACACCTTGCTGTCATTCAACTTCAGCTGGTTGTTCTCACTCCAACTTCATTCCACAAATGTGAAATCATCAACATGCAACTCAGCTTTTCCAGCTGAAGTTCTTCATCTTTTGGAGAGCAGCAAGTGAAGCACTCCATTTTTTCATTTGATGATTGGCCCATGCAAAATAGTCAAGAGACTTTGATTTTGCAGTTTGATTTGCTTTCTAGTGCTTGATACGTGATATGCTCACTTCAAAGCAAAAAGTGGGTCAGCATCCATATGGTTTCTACCTACAAAGGCTGCATCCATTGGTGAAAAATATCCATCCTGGTTTCACAATGAATTGGATTTGGATTATTCTTCCCATAAATCTATGTGACATTGTTTATTTTCATCCATCTCCAATCCCTTTAGAAAGTGTGGATGAGAGAAGGGGCTAAGCAAAGGCCTTTAGTGTGTGTAAAGGCTCTTTCTTTTTCTGGAGGGCATCAAAGTTGAGCTGAAGTTTTGACTTGTGCTCATGTTTATGGGCAGATAATCTGGATGGTAGGTGAGCCTGGATTTTGAGTCATACCCACCCTTAAAAACCACCAAGGAGTGTGGAAATTTATTGACTTAGAAGGGATGTTTCCTCCTCACATATTAGAAACCTGAAAATTTAGGCCTCAAGGTTTAGGGTGTAAAGTGAAGTCTTTAGTTTTCAGGAAGCTCTAGTCAACTATTTTGAGACAGAACATTTTTGTGAGATCCTCTCTGAAGGAAAGAACGCTGCTCAATAAAAGGGAAACTTGATTGGCTAAAGTTTAGAACTACCTTGGAAGTGCTGAATGTTCTTTGTTTTATTTTAAGAAAACCCATGGACTCTCTGAAATCAGTTGAACAGGTTCGCTGCAGATTTCATGTCTGTCATAACATTATTTTGGTGTTAATTTCTATTAGGAAGTGTTCAAAGCAGAATACAGAATATTTCTGGAAACCTCATTCAGAATGTTTGATTTTTCCAAAGCTACATTCACCCATATAAGTTCAGCTGACAAGGCACAAAAATGCTGGAGTAAACATGACTTCCTTCTGCTTCCAGTTACCTGAGACTAATTACATCTAGTGATTCTAAACTGTGAAAAATATGGAAAAATTCCCTGATTATCATTTATCCTTGTTAGGTGAAAGTGGTAAATCCATGGCAGAGGGCTGTTTGATTCACTCTTAGAATTAATTCACTATTTTTCTCCTCATAAATGTACTATTTGTTTATGAAACTCTAATACTAGGAAAAGGATAGAAAAGAGAGTATCTGGCTTGCATGATGGGATGTAAATGCATTATTTATGTAACTGCATGACTGTTTATGGAACATATTTCTAGTTCAGTGGTTCCCACTCTTTATTCTGAGCAAGGGTAAAACATGTGCTGCAGAAGCCAGTCATCTCTTGTATATGAAGCCACCAAATTAACCTCTCAGGTGGACCAAAATAATTCCCACTGCTCTTGGGGAACAAAAATTTAAGAGCTGAATTTTTCTTTAGGTAGGAAGAAACTGCACTGCTTTCACCTTCCTCCCTTTCTGGTGATCTGTTTCTACCAGAGAGTTGAGGAATTCTCATCCTGGGTCCCATTTCAAAGACACAGGGTGTGGAACCCACGAGGCAGAGGATGCAATATTGTGCAAGATAAGCAATGGCAATTTATCCAAGCTAGTCAGAGGAACTGCCCTGCATTTTTGTCACCATGTTTGGGGTGGGTTTGAACCTCCCCAGCTTCTGGAACCGTGCTGGAATTTGGGAATCATATCATATCGAATGCAAGGCAGCCAAAGGAAGTGGGACCGCTGTTCCCAGGGGAGGAAGAGTAGCTAACATCAGAAGGAGGAGTCTGCAGGAGGGGCAGCAGCACATGAGCCCGAGGTGGGAACCACTGTCCTAGCCCCTGTGAAGGGTCGTGTGCTCTGCGCATGCCTCACGCCCGGACCGAGCCGTGCGCATGCTGCTGTGGTGAAGGAGATGTGCCTTGAGAACAAGCCTTCCTCGGTGCTCTTGAAAAGATCAACGAAAACTAAAACCCCAGCAGATCCAGATTGCATCCCTTGCAAATGAGAATAAAGTCCTTTTTGTTCCTGATGACAGACAGTCACTATCTGGAAAGAAGCTTGGGTTTTGTTTTGGGTTCTTTTGTATACAACACACGGTTGTATATTTTGATGTGAAGCTGATTAATTATTTTCTGATGATTTTACTGCTCTGGCTGCCAGATATGAACACAATTGCCTATATTTGTTGCATAAATGTACTGTTATGAATCAGAATATTATTTTAAGGGTTAATCTTCAGGATTCAATTAATGAGGAAAGCTTCAGCTCACATAACTTTAACTTGGACTAGAGACATGCTTTTTAGATGACTTCTCATCTAGATCTTTCTGTAGTCAATAACAAGAGCCAAGTTCCCCATGTGTAAAGGCATCCCAAGCTGAACCACACTCTCCTCACTCAGTGGTTAGGATTTCTGACTTCCCACTGATTATAGAAATGGGCCTAAAGAGTAATCTTAGGCAGGAAGTTTAACTTTTTTAACAGTTTAAGACAGAATCAGATGACTTCCAGCTCCTAAACCCAAGATGCTCAAGCAACAGTCTTGGGAGAATTGTTTCTTCCTTAACTGACACTTATCAGCAGGGATAGCTGAGAAACTCTCTGGAAAGAGAATTTGGGAATGCTTTCAATTTGTATTATCTACCTTAAGTCCCGCTCCACTGGAAAAAAAAAAAGGAAAAAAATCACCTCACAAATGAGTGTGCCAACATATGCAGTGGAAAATGTCACTGTAAATAAGTAGGGGTTTGTGTCAAATGTAGAGGAATATTTTGTTCGGGTGAGGAGGATATCAAATCTTGCTCAGTCCCAATCTTGCATAGCTCTATGACAGACTTCTGCATATCTTGCTTATATTTCTGTCCTATACTTAAACAAATCACTAGATTAATATTCTGGATACTTTGCATCATCCACTGACCCTTTTTCTTCTGGTCTGATCCCTATAGATCCTCAACTCACTTTATGCCTTCTTTTTCTGGTATGCAAGGCAGTTATCACAGGAGTTTTAAGGGGCAAACTTTGGGACAACTGGAGATGTATTTTGAAGAACTAAGCAAGTTTGTGGAGACAGAATCAGAGGCCACATGTAAAGACAGCTATATTATTTTACTATAGTACTAAATGGCTTTTTATAAACAAGAACAGTCTTTTACCTCACCTATTCTTCTCCTTCTTTGCCTTAGAGGTTCTGTTCCTTAAAGATATTTTTCTCTTGAGAGCTTCTCTGTAGTGTTGCTAACTCAAATCTTGTGACATTTAGTACATTGCTCAAAGCCAGTGTGTTCTATGTGACCACTTGAGCCTTCCTTTCATTTGAGATTCATCTATCAATCATCTATTGTCAGTGACCTGTAATCCCCCACCTGGAGCAAGCTGATCTCCACACCCTGTTGCACAATCTTTCAGACCCAGAAACAAACTTTGTTATTATCACTGAACAGATCTCCTTACCCCAAAACTGCCTTGGTTTCTTCCTTCTTGTATCTTATTTCACAGTCTCCTTCAGTTGCAAAGATCACCACCAAGGTGTCCATGTCCCATTGTTCTTTTTTCTTCATATTGAAGAAATGATCACTCTCACAAGCTCACTCTCTCTAACACCGTCAGGCCCATCAGTTTATATTGCCTACTTGACTCTGTTATCAATTAATTGGATTTTTGGTGCATTTCTTTGCATTAAAATTCTTTTCAGTGAGGTGGCATGAATCTAGACTCTTCTTGACCATCTTTCTTAAAATTAATTCCTCCTTCAAACTTTGATTTTATTATTAATGAGGCACGAGAATTTATTTTCCCTTCTTTACCTGCCCAAAAAATCCCACATGGAAATCATTCCACTGACTTTTACTTCCTCACCATTATATTTCATGCCCTTTCAAACTTACTCATTAGTTATCTTCTCCTCTATGTATGGCAGCTGAGTGCTTGAGGAATCCAAATTTCAGAGAGAATTGAGACATTTGTCTTGTAAAGCAATACTGCTCTCAGACATGGCCTCTGAAAGAGAAGTGATGCAGAAAAGAGTGCAGGATCTCCCCATTCTATTAGAACACAAATCACTTGCTGGGACTCTGCACCCACCATCAGTTCAGTGTTGACAGAACCTTGGTGGGCAAAGCAGATCAAGATGCCACCCCAAAAGCAAGAACTATGGAAATCATTTTTAAAATGAGTTCTTAAGCCCAAACATGAGCCTGCTCAAAACATATTTTATCACAGATGTCAACATGCAACATCTCCTATTTTCTAAAAAGAAGGAAGTAATCCCTGATTTTTACTCTATACATTTTTCTGTACATTGTGCATCCTTCCCCTAGGCCATGAATTCTTCAGGAAATGACATTAGGGCGAAGTCTGAGTAATAAAGGTATCATTCATTTGGACTGTTCTAATTCTTCACTCAAATCTATGCTTTTATCTCCTGGAGATGCTGATGTATCAGGACTAAATCTGTCTCTCCATACCCAAGTCCTTCTTAGTTGCCACTTCAGTACTCCCCCACACACGTTCACTTCATACATGCAATGACAGGGCAAGTGTCTGCATTTCCTAGGCTGCAGAAATTACATTCACAATATTTTCATATCAAAAAGAAAAATTAGAAGGGTCAATAAAACTTCCTACACCCAAATGTTTAGTGCTTGCATCTCTTCTGATAGGGAAGCCCATATTTCATTACTCCCTGGGTCAAAGATACATTGACCAGAGACAGACAGTAGAGGTGATGACCCCAGTAATTCATGTAAAAAAAAAAAAAAAAAAACACAAAAACTTGCAACAGCCACAATGTTCAGTGCTCAGATAACATCCATTGTGGTGGGATACTGCAACAGACAGAGCTCTGAGGTAGAAATAGGTCCCTCTTTCCCACTTGCAAGGTCTGCACACACATCTCCATCTTTGTCCACTATGTCCTTGCACAGTGGACCCTGCCCACCCCTGCCTCTCCTGCCAGCAGGCTTAGTGGCTGCAGCTGAGCCTCCTGCACAGATCCCTCACTGAACACCTGTTAACTCTTCCTTCTGGTAGCCATGGCTGTTCATCTTTCAGCTCTGCTCTCAGAAACCTGCCAGCTATAACAGCTTCTTCCCTCCCCAACTCAACTTGACCTGGTGCCCCTCCCAGAACTGCCTCTTGTTCACATGTGCACCATTCCTCTCTCCCTAGAGCTCTCCCAGGAATGTGTTAAAAAGCAGGCTTTCTTCCCCCATGGCTTAGCCCTGCTTTTTTTTGCCTTTTTTTTTTTTAACAGACGTGCAATTAACAAATATTTGAACTGCAAAGCAAACAAGCAAATCAAATATTTATATCATCTATCATTTCTAGCAATTTCTGTTGCCTTTTTAGTGGTATCAGTAATTACCTTTAGGATCATTACAGTGATCCTGCTGTCAGGAGGGTTAGTGATGCTGGTAAAATGGCAGGTAGATGAAATTCTACCTCTGTGTTGTCACTGAAGGAAAAATGTATTAGGGCAGTAAATCTGTAAGAGGACAGACAGTGCAAGGAATCATCAGAGGAATAAAATTTGTCACTTCTCTAACACTCCTGTAGGTCATGGTGGAGAGAAAATAGGGTAGCCTACCCTGTTGTGTCCCTAATCAGTGCTTGGCAAAGCCTTGCCAGAGTTCTGCTGGTGAATTATTTGGTTCACAGCACATCTGACTTGATTTTATTCCTGGCTGGGAGAGTTGGAGTTGTTATGTTTGGACAAGAGAAGGCTCTGGGGAGGCTTTAGAGCACCTTCCAGTACCTAGAGGGAGACTGCAATAAAGCAGGAGAGGTGCTTTTAACAAGGGCATGTAGTGACAGGATGAGGAGCAATGGCCTCAAACTGAAAGAGTGCAGGTTTAGATTAGACATTAGGAAGAAATTCTTCACTGTGGGGGAGGTCAGGCACTGGAACAGGTTGCCCAGAGAAGCTGTGGATGCTCCATCCTTGGAAGTGTTTTAAGGCCAAGCTGGATGGGGCTCTGAGCAACTTGGTCTGGTGAATGACACCCCTGCCCATGGCAGAAGTGCTGTTTTGTGTCTTAATAATGAAACTACTGCTTCAGGAGTGCTACGTGAGCTGAAGCACTGTGATACCTTGCATGGAGAGGATAGCATGACCCTCTGGTAACATTTTCAACATTGATACCAAAAAATGCTCACAAAAAGCAGTTAATTATCTGTGGAGCCTAACTGTTGCTTACAAAGACATTGATTAACTATGGTAGCCCCAGCAGTGACCTTGTATACAAAACAATTCTTTAGCCCATTATATACTTAAAGCATCGTGAAAACAATTTAATAGTGTACAAAGGAGGAAAATGATTACTTTTGCTTATTTTGTAGCCAAAAGCTGGGTCTCTTGGATCGGGTTCGTGGTACCAATACTAAAGGAAAGCTATTTACCCCTCTGAATGTAGATGCCATTGAAGAAAGTCCTTCAAAAGAGCCTAAGAATGTTGTCTTGAATAATAAGGAGCGTTTTCGCACTGCATTCCGAATGAAAGCATACGCTTTTTGGCAAAGCTCAGAAGGTAGCACATCTGTGTTGATTCCTTCCTATGCATCCCCTGTTCTCCCCATTTCACTCTGTTCTTCTGCATATTCTGTTGAAGGTTTGTGACTTTCTGGGACAAGCATGTCTGGTTTTATGTGGTACGTTTGGGGAAGCCAAAGAAAGAGAGTTCCAGAGTCCAGGCAACAACACAGTGCTTGAAATCAAACAAGAGCCCTTCTCAAAACCAGCAACTGATATGGGATAAAGCCAGTGCTGGATCCAGCCTATCTGACCTAGAAAAAGTTAGTCTATATCCCCCAAAAAGCACACACCATCATGGTCTGGTTCATGAGCAAGGATGCTATGCCAAGGTAGCTCCCTCCTGGACTGCATCCAGCCCTGCCACAACTCGTGTCCAGGCAGCTCAACATGCCCTCACTGCCATCTCATTAAACCTTGCTGGTAGAGTCAATGTCTTCTTCTTCCCTCCCCCTCTCTCCCCAAGCCAGATTCCCCTCAGAGGTTTCCACTGGGTCTCCATGTAACATTATAGGGCATTTTTCCTCTCAGATCCCTGAGCACACAGTTTCCTCTTCTTGCCCATAGCATCTAAACGGTCTTTAAATAACAGTTTCCCCTTTCTCGTGCCAGCTGGCACCAGTGCCTGCTGGACATGCTACCATGGATGTAGCCTGGGTGTCCAGACTGGGAATTTGATTTTCTCCTTCATGAAGGTACATGAGCTCCAGGTGGTGCCAGTGAGAGGAGAACTTGGCCTGTGGCTTCTACCACCTGTTTTAGCCTTTACGTAAAATAATTTGGGCAAAGATCCATTGGAAAGGAAGAAAAGTTCCCAGTGTTCCAGAAATGCTGGAATCTGAAAGGAGTTCCTTCAATAATGTGTCTTAGAACTATCCCAAAATAATTAAATCCCTTTCAAGACCTGACCAGTGAAAGAAGAAGCTGTAAGAGATATTTCTTTATTAAATTGCCCTTATTTTATGTAGTGCTTTGTTCAGCCAGACATCCCTCTAAATACTGAGTGGTGAGAAGTTCACACAGCTGGTTTTTTGACCTGCTTTGCAGATGCAGGAACTGGGGAACCCATGGCAGAAGACAGAGGTGACAGTACTGATTTCCCTATGGAAGATATGATCCCCACGTTCAAGACAGCCATCCGAGCTGTCAGGTAAATGCCTTTTTGATTGCTTATGCTTCAGGAATTACATTACCATGTTGATTCACTGTTTCTGTTATTGCTTTCTTAAGATGCAATAGATGAGATACTTCTATGTTTTCAAAAACATGAGACAGACCCTATTCAGTCTGTTGAAAGTATGCAGAAGGGAGAAAGTTTTTCAGTAACATTGACCATGTCATTTTGTGAGTTATTCCATAGTGTTTTTATTATAAAATAATATTGTGTACTGTTCCTTGTTCAAATATTACATAAATATGGTATCTTGCTCAATTTAGTGACTAATATTTATAGGAAACTGGGACTTTTGCTTTACAAAAATTACTGAGCTGACTCAACTCTTCTTTATTTTCAATTGTATGAGTGTGCAATCTACTTTTCAGCTGTCATATTTTAATAAGTGCTGAGGTCTCCATTTCAGCAGTTTTTGGTTTATGACATGTGTCACCTCTATTTTCATGTCACAAAAGATATTCCCTAGGGTTAGAAGATTCCTAGTAATCCTTGGTCATGTGTTTAGCACATCAAGCAAATAACATTAATTCACTGATGCTCTGTTACTCCTTGATGCAGTATTTTTTACTCTCCTGCCTTCAAAAATGCCCCCATAGGAAAATACTCTTCTTTCATTGCAATTGCTGTTTATTCCAGAGATTGTTAATTTTTGGGCCAGGGATTTACCACCTTCCAGGTTAAATACTGAAAGTCTGGAGTATCTCACATTTATCTTAGAAAAACTCCATGGAGGATGGTTATAAAAATATAACCATATATTTATATGTAAATAACCATATGTACCCTCCTGGTCCTTTTGGAATTGGGTGCAGGAGAATCAGTTTCTAAAAATTCCAAGTTTTCTTCAGGCTGCTGAAAAGTGACACAGGCTTTGCTCATGAGACCCATGACTGCTTCCCTCCCATCGGAAGCTTCTTCATCCCTATGTCCTTCACAGCTTTCCCTTTCTTTCCATGATACTTGCTCACTTTCAAACATGTTATTGTTACTTTTGAAAAACTTCTTTCCCATATCCCAATCAAATCTAATTGATTCATGCAATTTCCCTTTAAACTCAATCAGGAGACAGGATTTTTTTTTTCTTGTGTAGTATACCCAGATCCTGAACATCAACTGGGGGTAATTCCTTCAGACAAAACCACTTAATGGATTTCAGGGTCATGGTCAAGGAGATTTTAAATTAAAATAGCTGACATTGTGATCTCTATTTTTCATTTAAGTCTTTGAATGTGTAGTTTTGCTGTTATCATATATAGTTTGGCTAAAATAGGCACAGGTATAATTTTGAAACTTTGAAATATTTATAAGCAACAGAGTTAAAGAATCAGCAGCCCTTAAAAAGTTGTAATAGAATTATCTTTGCTAAATGAAAGTTTATACAGACTTCAAAAACATTATAAATACCACCAACCTTAAATAAAAACCAAATTACAATCTTAACAGATGACAGCAATTTCCCAGTTCAGATCAACAAGTACCAGGAGACTCTAGTGAGAAAGCAAACATCCAGAACCCAGATGAAGATAAAGATTTCATTATTTACATATATTTCTTCTATTTCTTTAATCTACCAAGATATACATATTTAAAGTAATATATAAACAGAAAATTATGAAAAAAAAAGAATGCCAAACATTTTTCAAGTGCTCTGGCCAGCAGTGTTCCTTGTTATAAGAATTCTGTTACTAATTGCTAGGTCATTTTATAATAATAGCAGTAATATCAGCAATCATATTATTATCATTACAACAACAACAACAACAATAATGTGATACTGCTGTTTTCTTCAAGGACATTTCAGGCAGTTCTAAAAAGTTTTCACCTCTTCACAACCTGAACTGCTGCTAATTTCTTAACTTCCACTTTCATATCTAATTAGCATTTCCTAACCAAAACTTTCCCAGGTGCAAAATTAAAACCAAGTAGAAAATGATTCAGCATTGCATATACTATAAATTAGCTTTATAACAGACTGAAGCATAAAAACAGCAGCTTCAGCTTCACAGCTTCAAAATCTCCTGTAACTTGTGTTATTCAAAGTCAAGCTCCAATTGTGATTCTGAAGCTTTAAACCATTGTTGTAGACTATTAATTATGAAAAGCCAACTATTATAAATTTTCAAATGTGGTATGATGTTATAGATTATTTGTTTATATTTTATTGCCTTGTTTAGAAAGAGCAGGCTCAATTTGCAAACATCAAGAGAATTCATCCACATTTTGATAAAACTGGAAATTTTAATCAAAGAATTTATAGAATAAATTAATTTTTTTCTGTTTATTTTGCAGAATACTACAGTTTCGTCTCTACAAAAAAAAATTCAAGGAGACTTTGAGGCCTTATGATGTAAAGGATGTGATAGAGCAATACTCAGCAGGGCATCTTGATATGCTTTCCAGAATAAAATACCTTCAGGCAAGGTAAGAATCTTCTGCTAAATGGGGGAAATGTATAGGCAAAATAAAAACATTGGCCTCTTTGTATACAAGGCCACCCAGAAGCTACAGCTTTGCACAATGTAGCTGGTCCATGAGAAAACCTTTTCCCAAAGACAAAAGGCAAGTCAGTAGCTAGCAGGGATAACTGCAAGGAGAGACAACTGGCTCAGATTTAGAACAAAGATGTGAGAGTTAAAGAATCCTGTGAGTTTTCTTGACCATTGCCTTATTTGATCCGGATCAAGTTTTGCTCCTTCTCCCCATTTTAGAGATGATAAATAAAAGCAATAGTTGCTCTCCATGAACTTTTCTTTGGGCTGGATTGTCTGATGACCTCTGCCTAGGGAACCATCCCATGAAAGTGCAAAAATACCTCAGCACAGAAGGTTTCACTGAGGTGTAATTGACCTATCTGAAAAACAGTTGGAATTTCAGGCCTCTGTGATTGTACAGGTGCAGGCTGCATCCACAGCTGTTTCCTCACAGAAGTGGTTCATTGCAATGCTCTTTTGAGACACATCTACAAAACTTTGTGCTGCTCATCCCCTGAGCCATGAGCCCAGGTCAGAGCTTGGGGCTCTAAGTTTGTAAGGGCCTGAGTGCACCTGTCTGCAGATCTGTTTGTGCAGGTGTGTGTGTGCAGGGGTGTGTGTGTGTGCAGGTGTGTGTGTGCAGATGTGTGTGCAGGTGTGTGTGTACAGGTGTGTGTGTGTGTGTGTGCAGAGGTGTGTGTGTGCAGGGGTGTGTGTGCAAGTGTGTGTNTGCAGATGTGTGTGTGCAGATGTGTGTACAGATGTGTGTGTGCAGATGTGTGTGTGCAGATGTGTGTGTGCAGGTGTGTGTGTACAGATGTGTGTACAGATGTGTGTGTACAGATGTGTGTACAGATGTGTGTGTTCAGGTGTGTATGTACAGGTGTGTGTGCAGATGTGTGTGCAGATATGTGTGTGTACAGATGTGTGTGCAGATGTGTGTGTACAGATGTGTGTACAGGTGTGTGTACAGCTGTGTGTGTGTGCAGGGATGTGTGTGTTCAGGTGTGTATGTGCAGATGTGTGTGCAAGTGTGTGTGTGCAGATGTGTGTGCAGATATGTGTGTGTACAGATGTGTGTGTGCAGATGTGTGTGTACAGATGTGTGTACAGGTGTGTGTACAGCTGTGTGTGTGTGCAGGGATGTGTGTGTTCAGGTGTGTATGTGCAGATGTGTGTGCAGACATGTGCAGCTGTCTGTGCTCAGTCTCTGCACAGCACATTCCCTGCAGGCCTCAGTGACTGAACAGAAACTGCCACACAAACACCTTCATTTCTGTCAAGGATGGGCTGAGGGAGTGCAGCCCTTGCTGCACATTTGGGCCTTGCCTGGGCTTACCTTGGCTCTCTCAGGCTCCCCTGATCTTTCTGCTGAACTTTGTAATTTCAAAAGCGATTTTCCACGCGCTGGGCTCTCTCTCTCAAGTGTGTAACTTGTCTGTCAGCAGTGCCTGGGGATCAAGCCAATGTCTAGGTAGCTTCCTGAGGCTTGCCTGGAGCTTTCTCAAGTTCCGTTTTCAAAACTCCACGAGGCACTGTGAAACCATGCAAGGTACCTGCATGGATTGTCCAGGAACAGAGATAACTGGTCTGCAGAGCAGTGCTGATTGATATGTGGTCATTTTGGGGTGTGGGCTGAATAAACAGAGACTTACTTGCACCTGAGCAGTTGGATACAAAAAATGAAAGAATATTTGAAATAGTAAAAGAGTGTAATTACATGTGTTGGAGCATTCCAAACAATCTTTCTACTTCTTTGCCAAACAAAAAATCGAGTAGATTTCCTTGTGCAACTTCATTTAAAGTTATGTTTTTCAAGCCAAAAGAATAATTAATAAAGACAAAAATATTGCTGACAAATAGAAACTGACAGGATGTTATTGGTTTATTAAGAATATCAGAAATTCTACCTTTTGCCAAGTTCTGATTTTAATGACCCTGCACAAAATCTTATGTGTCTCCTGACATTTTTTAAGAGCAGCTGTATTGGATATTTTTTGACAATCATACTGTTTGGTCACTGGTAAGGAAAAAAAGTCATGTGTTTCAAATGTGGAAGTTTGGAAATAATGAGCCAGAGCATTATTTAATTACCATTAAATTAACAGGTAATTTCAATTCAGTGCATTGATTGTGACCCAGAAGAGAGCAGACACATCAGGACCCTCAATGTTACTAAATCAACATGTGCTTCCTTTTTGAATCTTTGCTTCAGAGATGCAGAGAATATTCTGTGGTGTGTCAGAATTTGGAGATGGACTTACACAGTTGCACTTTTCTTTTTTTCAGAGTAGATATGATTTTTACACCTGGACCTCCATCTACTCCCAAGCATAAGAAATCCCAAAAAGGAGGAGCTTTTTCTTACCCTTCACAACAGTCTCCCAGGTGAATTTTTTATACCTAGTATTTAGCACAGCTCAATATGGAAATAAAAAGTTAATTCATTCCAATAAGCATGATCTTTGTTCATCCACTGTTATAGTAATGATACTGAGAGGATATGTTGCTTTGAGACAAATATGGGTAAACCTTGAGCCAGAAAGTCACTAGCTTCCCTAAGAACAATGTGTGATGGAAATCTGAGCAATGGCTTCTTAATTGTCCAGCTCAGCTTCTCCACAGTTAAAAATAATATGGTTTTAAATTAATTACATGCATTTGATTGCTGATGTGCTAAATTTCTAACAATCGACTTCTAAACCCACTTAAAAGCTCAATAAAAATCACCAACAGTTTGAAAGTAAATTAGTTATCTTCCTGAAATGAAAAAAAAAACACCAAATGGCAAGCAGGGATTTTTAATGCTGCTGCATTAAAACCCATAACTGGTGAAAGATACTCAAAATAGATTGTAATACCAGATTTCTGGGTGTGAAAATTGCATCATATTATTGTATTACTATATTCCACACAGAAAAACTTTAATAATAAATGACATTTCTTCTGTTGTTTACAACTATCAATCTGTCCATAAATATCCATCAAGAAGCACAGAAGACCATCAACAATCTGTCCCTAAAGCTGTCATGGTTGCTCAGAACAAAAGCAATCTTGAAGAAAATAAATTATCCCACACAGGGATAAATCTGAAACCACATAAATATGAAGACAGAGACCCAAGTATATGGAAGAGGCATTTTGGGATCATTTGGGAAGGAAAGCAGATTGCAAAAACTGCATGAGCTGATATCACCAATAACCCAGTGTGGAAAATCTGACATGTTTTGGGTATAGATTTTCTCTAGTAAGATTTATTCACAGCCATATTCTGGATTTTTGAGACAGAGAAGAACTGGACATGTTAAAAGTTCTAGAGTATATTTGTTCCAAATTGTGTTAAAGAGCAAGTGCTCAGAAATTATTTTTCTAGACTTTGACATATATTATGGGAAGACATTGATTCCTTTGACATTGGTTTGGAAACCCTTTGATAAAGGTTCCTGATCATGAGCATCCTAGATCCCATGAAGTTATAAATCAAAGTTCTTTAGTTAGAGATCATCTTCTTACCTAATGAATTTGGTCCATCTGATGGACAGGCAGGAGGAAATAGATGAAAACCTATTCTGGAATCAGCTTTAAATCTCCAGACCAGACTGTCTCTTTTCAGCATTTCCAATCTCTGACACTTACTAATTGATATTATGAAATTGAGGAAAAAAACCCACTCTTCATTGAATCTCAGATTCAGTCTCCAAAGAGACTAATTACAAAGAATTAGATTTAAAAACATATGGCCATCTGTAGACACACTAATTGCACTATCTCAATGATTTTCACAAACATGGAATTATAGCAACAAGCTAGAGATTAATTTTATTTTGAACTTCTGGGGTTTTTTAATCTTTATCTTAAACTTGAACAACAACAACAAAAAATTAAAAATCAAGATTACATTTTTCAGGAATGCATTATCATCACATAGAACAGACTTTCACTCCTGTTTGTATAAAGAACTAAAAGGGCTCCAAGGATCTATATGAATAAACCAAAAAGATGACAATTCTGTTTTCTGACATAAATTGCTTATTGTGATGCACAGAAATATTGAACACTAATAGAGTTATTAATTCTTTATAGAAATGAACCATATGTAGCCAAAGCATCTACAGCCGACACTGAAGACCAAAGTATGATGGGCAAATTTGTCAAAGTCGAGAGACAGGTGGGTAATTTCATGGCAATGGCAGAGGCTGAGTTCAGCAATGATAGAGGAGACACAAATTCTGTATGACTCTGGCAGAGCCAGGCAGAACTGTGCTGCTGGTGGTGGAGACCCACAGAGATTGTGTTCTAATGATCACAAAACTCTGTTGTTAGCTTCTCATGAAAGGATTTACTTACCTGGGAAATGTGCCTTTTAAAACTTGTTGAATCAATGTCACTCTGTATGGCAGAAGATCCAAACCACGATATTGAAGTGGGACTTTTTCATTCCTAGAACTTCTATACCCATCACATCTGGTGTTTGTTGTGAGCAAGCCCTTTTTCTGCAGGCACTGGCACTCAAAATGATTGGGCCCTATCCAACAGAGATTGGGCACTCTTGGGCCCTATCCAAAAGAGAAAGGAAACTAGTCCTGATGGGTAACCCTGATGTTGTGGGACTATTAGATGGTGTTAGGTCAAAGATTGGATTCAGTGATATCAAAGGTCTTTTCCAACCTAGATGATTCTGTGATTCTGTGATAAAGAGTTAGAAAACAGGTCTGTAGGCAAAGGTAATTCCATATATTGTATTTTGGTAACAGCTATTTACCACTGGTATCAATTCTTTGTCATAACATTAGAGAGTCCTATTGGATACCGAAATGTTAAATATTCGGCAAGACTAAGAATTTTTTGGCACAGTTCATAGGGATGAGTCCTGTTATTCTGAGGCTGTTAGAGGATAAGCTGTCATCCATTTCAGCCCAGCATCTGAGGGAAGGT
Source organism: Notiomystis cincta (assembly GCA_013398075.1). Taxonomy (NCBI): domain Eukaryota; kingdom Metazoa; phylum Chordata; class Aves; order Passeriformes; family Notiomystidae; genus Notiomystis; species Notiomystis cincta. The sequence goes on from VZRX01008238.1 coordinate 367,566, forward strand.
CATGGTTATCCTGGACCAGGTTATGCCATACCTCCATGACCAGTAAAGATGGCAGCACACATTGCTGGGGGCAGTGCACGTGTGGAACCGTGGACTCTTTTTGAACAACTGACTTGAGGCAATATCATGACATTGGTATTTTTCAGGTAAATGACATGGGGAAGAAACTGGATTTTCTTGTTGATATGCACATGCATCATATGGAACAGCTGCAGATACAAGTTGCTGAGATAAGTCCATTGAAAGAAACTGCTTCTCCTGCAAGGGAGAAGAGAGAAGAAAACAAATATTCTGAATTAAAAACAATAATCTATAAATACACTGAGCAGTGTTCTCGTGACACTCCTTACAACTTCCAGCAGGTTCCAGTCAACAAAGTCAGCCCCTATGGTTTCTCAGCACGGGGTCATATGACTCACTCACAACCCTTATCAACAGGTGGGCAACACTCTGGCAAACTGCAAGCCACACCTTCCTCCACTTCGTATGCAGAAAGGCCAACAGTTTTGCCTATATTTACACTGATGGACTCCCAGGTCAGCTACCACTCCCAAGGGGACCTGCACAGCCCTTACTCTGATAAGGTGTCCCCGAGGCAGAGAAGGAGCCTAACGAGAGACAGCGATACCCCCCTGTCCCTTCTCTCCGTCAACCACGAGGAGCTCGAGCGCTCCCCAAGCGGCTTCAGCATCTCCCAGGAGAGAGACGACTTCCCCTTCGGCCCCAGCGGCGCCTCGGCGTGGATGAGAGAGAAGCGCTACCTGGCCGAGGGGGAGACAGACACAGACACAGACCCCTTCACACCCAGTGGCTCCATGCCCCTGTCCTCCACAGGAGATGGGATTTCAGATTCCATATGGACCCCTTCCAACAAGCCAGTTTAAACGTGCGTGTGGGGGCAGTCACTGGCTGACTTCTCCTTGTAATGTAAGCATACTTTGTATATCTCACTTACTCTACACCCAAAGCTTACTAGTTCAAAACACCAATGGCTGCATAAGATGCATGTGATATTAGTGGTAGTCATTCTGCACCATTTCATACAATTTACTAATGCAGTTTTTTTCATGCTACCAAAACTAAGGAGCTTAGTTTTGAGCATGGTTTGCATGACTTTGCCCTATATAAATGGTACAGCTGATTTCTTCTAGGATACATATCTATCTGGTACTCTTCAATACAACAATGGTGAATTGATACAGACAAGATACAGTGGTCCTTGTTACATTTTGTAAACAGAGCAGCAAAATAAAAAGATTTTCAGGAGCAATATCCCTTTGTGGAAACATAATGTCTGAATCATTTTCCAGTATAAGCATATTAATCTCCAATCAACCAAGCCAAGAGTTTCTAATGTGGAAAGCAGGGAAAAAGCTGAGTCAAAGCATGACCTTATTGAAATGTTTTTGTGAACTAAATGTTTCTTATGTGATCTCAATAGATAATTACCCCTGAAATACAATGTTGAAATGAAATTAAGGGTAGGATTTTAAATCATCAAAGCCATCTCCTGGGATTGATCATAGGTATTTATTTATTGTAAAATGTAAATAGAAATCCCTCAAACTACTTTGAAAATCTTCACTAGTGTTTATAAAATTGCTCAAAGTAGGATTATAATGCTGGTTTTTTAGAAAATCTTTTTGCTAAATCTATTTGCTACTTATGGGGCCAAATTTTCTTTCTGCTACTAAAATAAGGTTGTTCAGTTTAGAGAACTCCAGGTTTATACACTCCACTCTTCTATTGACTTAGGTGCTGCTAAGTAAAATGCATAATGTAACTCAGCCTCAGTTTCCCAATCTGTTAATTGGGAGTTACACTTCCACTCATGCTCACAGGTTGAAAGGCTCAATTCTCTAATATTTGCCAAGTGCTTTGAGCTCCTCAGATGTGCAGAAAATTGCTATTCTCTTCCCTGCAAGTCCCACAGTGTGAGATACTGCCAGGATCTGTTTCTCTCTGTTTACCTTTTCTCTTGGAAATGCAGTGCTCCAAATCCATGAATGTGTGCTGTATTTAAGATTAATGTATGAATAAATAATCACCATTTTTGTCATGTGTTCCTGAACAGCAGAGAGATAAGTATGCTCCCCAGGCCTCAGACAAATATTTTTTCATGGATATTGGGAATTGAAAATGAGGGGAGTAGGAAAATCACTGGACCACTGGAAAGAAATGAATCAAAGATCTCACCATTACAGTGGGAATGTAGTACCCATAAAGCCAGTGAAACTAGCATATCCAAATATCCTGTGCAGGTGTTACCTGGTGTCAGTCAAGGTGTCCATGAAATAGCATCCCTGTGATGTCCAGTTTGATGGCTGTACACTCTTTACAGCTGGTGGGAAATGAAGCAGTCCAGTCAGTGAGCACAGGGTACAGGAACCAAGGCACACATCAACTTTAGGATGAGGTTAATCTCACCTTTAACTCAGTTATCTACAGTGACCAAATGTCCCCCAACTTCAAAGAGAGCAGAGGGTGACTTGCTTACATGACAGGTGACCAGGGACCCCACAGTCAGTGTGAAGGGGCTCTCACCTCTCCCCCACTGATCCAAGGTGCAGCCTCTCTGCCATGGCTCATCCCCACTGGTGTCCAGAACAACTCCAGTCACAGAGACTTCCCCACCATGGCCAGGGCACAGACCAGCAGAGATGCTGGAAAAGGGACTTTGTGTAGAGACTGCTTGTGTTACACTGCAGCTCACAGCTGAGCATCCTTGGCACATCCAGTCAGAGCCAAGAACACGTTACTGGGCTTCCCAGCACCTACTGGGTATTGCACAGCCCTGGATGGAGAGTGCTCCAGGGGTCGATAATTTGTTGGGTTTTCTCCACCACAGTACACTTTTGGGTTAATTCCTCAGTATTGCTGACATCTCATAGCAGTCATTCCACCCAGGGAGCTTCTGTTCTTTCCCAGATGTGGGCATTGCCTTCATCTCCGTTGTTTGTTCTCGATTGGAAGAGACATCTAAAGGATTAGGATATTCTCACTTCATCTGCTTCTTCAGCTAAACCATGATTCATCCTTCTGGGATGGATCTCCAGGGAGAACAAATTGCTATTGTTACTGGATTAAATAATGCAGACCAGTTACAGCCTCTGAAGACTGGGCTGAGTCCATGGAGCTGTTCTGAAGCCAGTATGATGGTATGAGGCACAATTTCAGTAATTACTTAACAGACAAATAGCATTGACATGAAAGATAATCTGTGTTTGGCATAGTTTTGTGGCTAAATTTGCAAAGAATAGGACTAAATGACCAGTGTAATTTATTATAATTTGGCATATTGAGAAGAATTCTTTGGTTTTCATGTTTCTTGGAAATACCTGTATTGTACCTGTTGTAGAATTTTTTAAATAGTAACAGATGACTGTGGCAACTTGTGAGATGTAACCCTCACATGGCAAGGAAATGGAAAAGAATGAAAAATTATTTTAAAATTACTACACTTCTGAAGTTGATGCAATTATGTGTCAGACAAGCCTGCTTCAGTTTTCTTGTATGTTCAGGGTCTGTCATTCCTACTGATTTCATCTGAGTTTGGTCCTTCTTTAAATGCTTTCTAGATCTAAGCAATCAAAAATCAAGGCAGTCAAAAAGCAGGTGCAGTCTGAGCAATTTGTTTGTGACTGTCTTTGACAGAGGCTATGCCATACAGTTCCCTCTCCAATTCCCACTGAGATTCTTCAGTTCAGGTTTCTGTTCTCTTCCATGGCAGGTCATATAAAAGGAAACTTTTCTCAGTATTAAACCTGGTTGAAAATGCATAAAAAGCTTCATTATAAAGGTAGGTTCTTTCCAAGAGAAAGTCCAAGCAAAGGCAGAGACTTGGATGAATATTCACCTGCACACAGAGTGCAGCCCCAGAGAAAGCAGGATTTGGGCTGCCCTGTACTCTGCACATTTAGCAGCTGAACTGTCTTGAAGTATTTTCTCTGGCCTGCACTCACCAATTTGCAATATGCAGCTTAAAGGTGTCAGGTCAGGCATTTGTAGCCACATTATGAAATATTTAATGTTGCCAGATAAAATCTGCCTCTTCTTAAAAAGCTCTGGTGATAAACTCAGCAAGCTCCTCTGCAGTGGATTTCTGTGGGTCCTGTGAAGGAGATCCAAGAAATGAGACAGGCAGATCTGATTAGCTTATTTAATATTTATTTTTCCTTCTCAGCACTGAAACCTGTCACTGCTCTGTTTGTAGGGGTGTTGTTCTGAGCAGCTCTCTGTCCTTTACATCATCAACATTAAACACAGGGCATCCATCAGTTCTGCTGTCTGTGCTGACAACAGATACATGCCAAGGTGTCACCAGCAAGGTGAGATCTGGAGACCATCCCTGATCTGGGATGTGCACACAAACTTCATCAGACTCCAATCAGGGTGAGTCCAGGGAGAGCATCCACCTTGGGACTGTGGTTTATGTGCTTGCCATGGATACTGGACAAAGCAAAATAAACAAAGTGTCATCCCAGAAACATTAAGAAGGTCAGGACCCGTTCCCACACACAAGGAATCTCTATTCACAATTTCATTTGAGAGGCATCTGGGTCAATAATAGTCTTCATAATAGGAATTAAATTTATACCTTCTTCTTCTGCATGATGTTTCAGTTTAAGTGGTATCAGTTCTATTTGGGTCAGATCTTTCTAGCATTCCCACTGACACTGACACTCTGTTTACATGTAGTTAACATTAAAAAGTATTAATGACTTTGATGACTCTCAACTCATTTCAGCCCTTGAGATATTTTTCATAATTAGAAAGTGTGGAGCTTTTCTCTGCTCTCCTTGAAGTTAGAAACCTTCTCAGAGTGATGCACTGGGAGCAGGCCTGAGTTCTAATCTGCCTTTATTTATAAATTTCCTTGTGAAGGACAGCACTGATCATCTGGAGATATTTTTCTTGGTTACATTTTTAGACTGATTATCACTCCCTAACAAATGTCACATGTCTGGAAGTCTTCAAAAAGGTGATTCTGTGTTTACATTGTGTGCTTCTCTTTGCAGCATTACTATCAATTAAGCTTCCTCATTTTAGATGCAAACTGGGAATGTTTGATTAAGGCAGAAGTGAATGCTTAGTTGAAGTATGAAGGTTTGATAAATGAGGTTTTTGCTCTATTTAAGGAGTTGGCACTTTAAAAGAAAAAATCCTCGTCAGGTAATGGCTGTTGTCCTTGCCTTGGCTTCTCCCTGCACTGAATTTATCAGTCTGGCTCCTATCAAAATAAAAGGGAATTCAACCCATGGAGAGATTGATTAAAAAGTCCCTGAACTGACTTTGGCTATATTTGCTCTGTTTTTATCTGTAACGTCGCTGCATCGTTACTGCCCGGAGTGGAAACAGTTTAATTTTTCCTGCTTCAGTGGTGTCCCGGGGCTGCCTTTGGCCCTGGGGAGAGCCCAGGCCGAGCCCTTTGCAGGATCGGAGCCTGGAGCGATGGGGAGGTGCCGAGGCAGGGGCACACTCCTCCCTGCAGGGAGCCCCGCTGCCCCAGAGTGCCACAAGTGCGTAGGGAAGAGCCCGATCCGTCCTGCAGAGAGCCAGGGAAGGGCTGGGTCTCCATCCTTGCACAGCCCCCAGCGCTGAGCTCGGGGTGCCTGAGGGCTGCAGAGCGAAATTTCCTGCAGCACCCCCTGAATTTGGTGGGATGTCACTTCTATAGGAGCCCAGCTGGATGTGAGTGTTTGATTTGAGGATTATTTTAAGAGGTGCAGAGGAAAAAGGGGCATTTCCAGGTGTTTTTAGCTGGGCACTCTGGGTATCAATTTTCCTTCTGGTTTTTTAGGCTGTAAGATTTGATCCTTCCCAATTCAGCTTTGAGTAGCTTCCCTCTGAAGTTAAGTGAAGCAAAATACTGCAAATAGGATCCTATTTCCATCATGAAGAATATGCTGAAACTGAAGGTTACATAGCCAACTGCATTTTGTTTTCTAGTTATGGCATCTTATTATTACTGGTATTTGTGCCTTGCTCACTGAAATTTTCTCCATGCTACAGAGATGCTTTTCAGATTCTGGCTGACAAGGGAACACAACTTTTATACAAGTGGCCTTTAGTGCTCTTTATAATATTATTTATTGTAATTTTTAAACTGTATGTGTAATTTCTATTCTGGCACTGTCCAATATTTGAACAAATTTAATATGTTTATTTCAATATATTATGCAAACAATACTTCTTAACTGATTTTTTTATGTTCTGTCTTTAAAAACTGCACCACTTATTAATAAATAGAAATTTCAATTATGATGTGGATGAATTTATTTTCATTTCAATCTTGATATCTTCACACATATTCAAAGAACACATTATCAAATGTATCCCCAGCAGAGACATTGGCAAAGACCCTTTTGACTTCATCTAGGCAGGACTAAACTCAACTACAAGTAGGTTTTATCTGGCTTCCATAGCCAGCCCTGTCAACACACAGTAGATCCCATTATTTGTGACATCTTTTGATTTAGTGTAATCAATGTAATTTATATGGCTTTGAGCATATGTGTGGGGGAAAATGAAAAGTGGGGGAAAATGCATTCATATTGGAGACATTAATGTGCTAAAATATTATGAAATTGCAAACAAAATATAGGGAGAGCACAGTAATGTCAGAAGCATGATCAGAATATTCCCTGCAGGGAATTTGCTTGAATTCTGCCCCTGGTTCTGTTGCTGCCTTTCTGTGTGGTCCTGTGTCTGAACGAGACAGGAAGAGAAACACGTGAAACATCAACTCTTCCCAAAAATTTAGCTGGACAAAGACAGGTATTTTTAAGGCATTCTCCCTGTGGCTTCAGCTTGATGGCTGTCACCAAGGAATCAGCTCTGCTGAGCACTTGAAATACAACCTAAATGAAGGGTTTTTCATTTTTTGCGGTAGGTAAAAAATATTCAACATTTATGCAAGGTCTTATCCCACTTCCAGATCACTGTAAAGTGGGAATAATTAAAAGATCCCTTAGTACTGCAATATTAAGTTGTAGTGCTTTTGAGTCTGTTTGTTTTTTTTAAATGATGCAATTTAAATAAAAATTATAACTAAATAAGAAACAGGGTGAATGCCAGGCTCTTACAGACAAGTTCTATCTATTTTTTTTCCGAAGAGGGTTTTTTTAAAACTAATATATGAGCTTGAGCTGACCCCTGCAACTACCAGGCACAGCAGTGACATTTTCCTGAGCATTTCACAGACACCAGGGGTGAACCACTGGGCTTTTGTTCACCTGCACTGGAAGGTATTGCATTAAAATTCCCTTTGGCTCTCACCCAGGTACCAGAGCCTGACAAATCACTGGATTTCAGTAAGGCTCTGGTCTGATCTTTTCAGAAGTGGACTTTAGATCGGGAACAAGGTGTGATACTCTCAGGCAAAGCCCTGCTTGCATCGAGGCAGTTTTTCCCTCCTGCAGACTCCAGGGATCCCATACAATTGTCCCCCACCTAAGCAGAGTAAGATTTAGGCTTAGCAGTTTAGAAAGGGTAAAAATTGAGTCCAGCAGGGCTCAAGCAGCAATGCCAGGAGTGGCATTTTCTCAGTGTATCCTTCTGTTTCTTTGCAGGATGCTTTGATTTTTAAGGCTCATCAGGGTAAAATGGTTGCTTGATTAACACAGAGCATCCTCTCGGACCTTCAGAGGGAAGGAGTGGAGTCAGGAAAGCCAAGTCCAGTGGCAGAGAGCAGCAGGAGAGCCAGACATTATTTAGAGAATAATCCCTCTAAGATATTGGCTGGCAGCCCAGTGGGTTTGGGACAGCACCACAGCTTTTCTCCTGCTTCTTTGTGTCAGGTGCAGATGGACAGCACAGCACAGACCAGAGATCATGAAAAAGGTGCGATATGTGCTATGGATGTTTTGGCAGATTTGATGGGATCAGTTACATGTCTGAAAAATATCCTATCAGAAATAAAATCATTGGATAAGTCATTAAATATTTTTCTACGAAGTTCTGAACTGCTGAAATTTCTTGGTATCCAACCAAGGCTTTATGAAGATCTATGCTTAAAAATGCCAAGTGCTTGATCACAAACTAACATCTCTGGAAACCCCCAAGAAGCAGTGCATAGTGCTGTGCAAAAATTTCATATATTGTAACTCACACACAGATAAGAAAATGACTAGGACTTCATGCCTATTGTTATTACACATTTTCACAATCTCTATGGCTTCTTTTTTCCCTATTTTCTCTTCTTTTACTCTCTCAAGAGTGTGCTTGAATTCAAAATAAGTTTCACTTCAAAAGAAAGTTTTCCCTAATTCAGACTAGTAAATACACAAAACATTCTTACTGAAAACAGTTTGTAGAGTTTAATACTCATTCTATTCAGGAAGTTTTGTGGTGTTAGTACCAGTCTTAGCAAAACATTGATAAGAAAAAAGAAATAAAAAATTATATAAAGAACAGAAACTATTTTCAGTTCTAAATACATGTTCTGAAGTGGGAAAGAAGTTCTATGAAAGGGAATAAATACTTTTTTATATATATAACTATATACTTGGGGTTCAACAAAGCAAAGTGCTTGGTTCTGCACTTGAGTCAAAACAAGCC